>JAJGOT010000505.1:320000-620372 GCA_022457155.1 Cladopsammia gracilis | reverse complement strand
ATTCTAGAATGGCAGGCACCTTTGATCCGAACAGAAATAGTATCTTTCATCTTGATGTAATACGACTTTTGATCTGAAAGCAATCAAATCATACATCGCAAAAGCAAATATATCAATAGACTTTTAACCGTAAATTTTGCCTTTGTGTTTGTTCCATAAGAAGAAAAAACAAGTGTGAAAAATCATTTACCATGACATTAACAATATCTGCCAATGAGAAAGTAACTTAGCGGGACTAAACGCAACTTTGTTGAGCACACGTAGATAAGTTGAATCACATGTGCTGTTTGAATTCTGCAGCCGGTTACAGAATTGGCGTTATGCTGGTAATTTACGAACAAACATCAATGATCATATCTTTCTATTCATGAAAAAGACATTTGCTCGAATCATCGTGCAAACTAGGAAGATATCAAACTTCACATCAGCCTCCATTACTATTTTTCTCAAATAGTGTGTCGTAAAAAATAACTAGTTAACAACGAATTAAACTTTTTTAATCACAGAAATATAACGTGTTTGAAAGCGCCGGAGGATTAAAAGCTCCGCTTGAAGTAGCGTGCATGCGACTCCTCACGGGAAAGCCATTTAAATGTATCGATTTAGAATCCAACTTAGTGCTTTGCACGATAAATTATTTAAGTCAGGGTGAACTTATAAAGAACGAATTTGTTGTAAGTCCGTTTACGCGCAGCATCTCAAAACTAAATCAAACTATTGCATTATGATTATTCGCTTTGAATTATCATTTTAAGACAAATATTTCACTGATTAAATTTCAACTAACATCTTTTGAAGGCATTTTAAAGAGTTTATAGCTCGAAAATGTGGTTTAGATTATCGCGAAACTCACTTTTCTCAGTGGTACTATCGAGGTTTAGCAAAATCAGCATCACCGTCATTTCATCAAGGAATGCCGGATTTTGTGTGATTTTTTTCAAGAGTAAAATTACTGAACTAGAAAACAAGCAATGGCTGACTGACTTACGAACTACGAACCAAAAAAGATAAAATGCTCATTCTTTTGAAAATACGACGAATTACCGCCGAAAAAGCTAATATCGTCTTTCCAGGTCACTTAAAAAATTTGTAACCAAGACAGTGGTAAATTGAACCGAGATTAGATGGAAAGGGAAATAAAGCAAAGTTTGCATCTCTAACGTCTCGTAAAGTATCTTGCTCATTTCCAGTCATTCTCCGCTGGGAACTTTCATTTCTGTGTCTGATACCATCGCGAGTTTTGGGAAAATGCGATGATACGACATTACTGATACTAATGAGATAAGACTCCAATAGTATAATAACTTGCTTTGTACGGTACTAATAGCAAAATAGCTAGCGAGCACCAAATTCATCATTGTGTGCAATTTTAGATCGCTTCGTAAGGAAATTATGCTGATTAAAAAGAACTGAGCAACTTTGAATTCCAGCCTTGAACTCGCAGAAGCCGAAGGCTCGAGTTTGAAAACTACACAGAGGTTTAAACAGCGTAAAATCGGTCCCTTTAAAGGGCATTGTACCACTTGACAACATTTCGCGGTTGATGAAGAACTTCCTCGCAAAACATTGCTTGATGCATTAACAGTGGCGAGAGAGCGCAGCCACTGGGGAGTTGCCCTGGATAACAGCACGCATTGGTCTTGAAACTAATAATACTTTCGTAACCGCGCAAAGATGGACATCAGCTCTTTGAGATAGAAAACACGGATCGTTCGCTGGCAAAATTCTATGGAACCCATCGCAAGTATGCCCTCTTTGATATTTCCATGCAACCGATTTGGCGCGCGGAGGGGTAAACCCGTCTCCCAAGTTACAATCCATACGAAATCGTTAGTTGCTCAGTTGCAAGTAAAAACTGCTCCTTACCTTAAAACGACGAAAGCGTTCCTGTCACAAGACGAAAACAACAGCACCCAGACTGCGAGCAAATGTGTAATAAGTTGCTCCTCTCACGATCTTCGTGTCACTGTACCCCGAAGATATGGGCTGTTATTTTTTTTTTTCTCATTATGCCACTCTTTTGTAATTCAGGTTAAACAATAAAAATTGGACCCATCGTCATATTTACAACTTTGATTGACAGGTTGAGTTTTCTTGAAAAAAGCCCTTGGAAGTTCTCCACCTTTGGCGGCGGCGCGTAATACAATAGGCAACTAATTCTGCTTTCAAGACTGCATACCACACTTGAACCTTAAATATCCATGGCTATGCTCTAAACAAGTTCAATCCTGCGTATACTATTTTAATTTCTAATTTTATTTTCAGTTCATCCGTGTAAACTGTTCTTCCACGTCGCGAACGATGTTACCGGCACATTTTCGAATACTTTTCATTGTTGTTTAACGTGTGTAAGTTCAGTTGAGCACAAAACAAATCGTGTGAAAAGTCAGGAATTCAACGAAAATATAGTTCTCTATACTTAGCGCTTTTGAAAATCTTTCAGTGAATGTCATGATCGATGAGTCACTTCTAAAAATGGTGATTTTTCTTTTAAACGCGCTCCTCACACTCTCACGAACGATTCTTTTTTCAGCGCTTTTTCATCAATGAATTTCGCGTTCCCGCGATGTGAAAATTGGAATTGTGTTATTTCCTCCCATGTGAAATGAAATTCATTTTCATCTAGCTCAGTCCAAGTTTATTTTCATGTATTGTGTTCTGCGCATGTGTCAAGTATATCTCCCCGAGGCTGAAAACAGAAGATTCTTTATATTAACATGTGCTGGCGACATAAAAGCGTTCAATAAAACAATTGGCATTAAGGTCCCGTCCAAAAGAAATGAAAACCTTTTTTGGAATTTATACAATTGGATCAGGAGTCAAGCCCAGTTACCGTGTTTTCAAACGCGTATAAACTGTCTCCTTGCTAATTGTTTCGAGGCAAGGCTCCAATAATGCGATCAGCTTCTCGCTTCGATCTCTGTTCTTCCCATCACAGCCCCGTCTTCGCGAAGCCGTTGTTTCTAGGCAGGAAACCATGGATATGAAAAAAACCCTCGAGAAGTATTTTTATTCACAAATTCAATGCCTCACTAAACCAGGAATGAACAACAGAAAAATACATTCGCTATTAAAGTTTAATTCTGTGAATGTGCAAAGATCATCGGCATATTTCCGTTTACTTGTGGCGAGAATACGCTAAAACCATGTTGCCGGTACAGCATTGTTTTTTTGAACTTCAGACATCAATTAATCTTGCATCAAGCGCCGAGAGAGATCAAAAGTTAAGCCCGCGGTATTGAACATGACAGCAGGTTGTGTTTTTTATCTTCCTAGTCGTCTGTCGTTCCTCAAACAAGTACGTTTTTCGATACTTCGATATTTTGACCAATAATCAATTATTATCGACAGTTTTGGGCTCGAGTTGTCTCTTAGCAAAACACGTGCAGAAGCGATAACGCAATCATGAATAAATTTTCGCAAATCTTCTCCACACCTTTTGTTTGAGTTAAAACACTTATTTTCTGCCTTTAATGAAGACGTTTATTTCGACGTCTTACAAACTTTCATTATAATCACATGCTAATTAAATTAGAAATGAAAAGAACCTGGAAAGTCGGCTGTAACTGTTGGTTATTTTTTTTTTCTGTCAACAGTTTAAGGGTAGTCCAAAGTTTGTGCTCGTAACAATGAATTTAACAACACCAAATATACAAATGTGCAAATGTGTGCACGAACTCCAGTTTAATATGACGGGTTCTTATTATTAATTAATATATGTTTTTCTTGGTAATCGTACGTATTTACATGTTAGTTCTGGCGTTCGACTTCTCATAGATCCATCGAAACGATAATCGGCGATATTTACAGAGATCTTTCAGCGCTCGCCGAACTAAAAAATCGCCTTTTTGTCAACAAAGCGGTGTTCGTTGTAATTAAAACATTGTTGCGTCATTCAAAGTGTGTTGTCAGTTTGGGAGAGAATTCATTGTGCGTATTATAAATGTGCGTTAGTTGTTTTGAAGTCTTCACTTTCATTTTGTATGGTTTCATACAAACAATTAAAAAGCGCTATCGTATTCGGCCATGAAGTAAAAAAAAACATTTAACGCCTTAAAGTCACTCAATGAATGAAAAACTCAAAAGGAAATGCAAATATTGCTTTGAAAAATGGCGGATGTTTGCTTATAAATAAAGCAATATAGTCGAACTGTCAACTTAAGGTCGCAAAAATAGCGTCAACTTCTACACAATTTGGGAAATTGATGGGTTTCCTTCGCGCTTAAGTGCATTTCAGTATTACGCAATGACGGCATTTTAAACATGTCCTCGTGTGAAGGTCTTTTACTGAGTTCTTTTTTTTGTGTGTTACACGGCTTTCAAACAAAGTATACATAAAAAGAGCATTTTTTTCTTTTAATATGGATTAGCTCCTTAACAAACAGATGTACGGTTTGAAACCAATTCATGCAATTATAGCCAATACCTTTCCTTACAATGTATTTAGTTATTGACTTATTTATGAAAATGCATGACGACTAATATAAACAATAATTAGTAGTTGTGAGCTATGCAGAACACTGCTACTAAAAAACGTGACAGAAGGATAAAACATTTTAGCAATAAAATGTGGTTTTAACTTTCGATTCTTTGGTTGAAAAACTTTAGACATTCAAGTGACATTTTTAAGTAGTGGTGCTGTGTATTATGCTGTGCAAGGTGGTTTTATGTTTTGAGTCTGTGGATGAAATCCTACTGAAAGTGGGACTTACTGAGAAGTACTTTCCTGTGGTGCTGTTGTTATGCTGTACAAGTTGGTTCTATAACTTTTGAGTCTGTGGATGAAATCCTAAAGTGTGACCATTCAAGTGAAAGCTACTGTGCAGTACTTGCCTGTGGTGCTGTTTATACTGTTTCAACTTTTGAGTCTGTGGATGAAATCCTACAGTGTGACCATTCAAATGAAAGTTACTGAGCAATACTTTCCTGTGTATGCTGTACAAGGTGGTTCTAACTTTTGAGTCTGTGGATGAAATCCTAAAGTGTGACCATTCAAATGAAAGCTACTGAGCAGTACTTTCCTGTGATACTGTTTATTATGCTGTACAAGGTGGTTCTAACTTTTGCATCTGTGGATGAAATCCTAAAGTGTGACCATTCAAATGAAAGCTATTGAGCAGTACTTTCCTGTGGTGCTGTTTATTATGCTGTACAAGGTGGTTCTAACGTTTGAGTCTGTGGATGAAATCCTAAAGTGTGACCATTCAAATGAAAGCTATTGAGCAGTACTTTCCTGTGGTGCTGTTTATTATGCTGTACAAGGTGGTTCTAACGTTTGAGTCTGTGGATGAAATCCTAAAGTGTGACCATTCAAATGAAAGCTATTGAGCAGTACTTTCCTGTGGTGCTGTTTATTATGCTGTACAAGGTGGTTCTAACGTTTGAGTCTGTGGATGAAATCCTAAAGTGTGACCATTCAAATGAAAGCTATTGAGCAATACTTTCCAGTGTATGCTGTACCAGTTGGTTCTAACTTTTGAGTCTGTGGATGAAATCCTAAAGTGTGGCCATTCAAATGAAAGCTATTGAGCAGTACTTTCCTGTGGTACTGTTTATTATGCTGTACAAGGTGGTTCTAACTTTTACGTCTGTGGATGAAATCCTGAAGTGTGACCATTCAAATGAAAGCTACTGAGCAGTACTTTCCTGTGTTACTGTTTATTATGCTGTACAAGGTGGTTCTAACGTTTGAGTCTGTGGATGAAATCCTAAAGTGTGGCCATTCAAATGAAAGCTACGGAGCAGTACTTTCCTGTGGTACTGCTTATTATGCTCTGCAAGGTGGTTCTAACTTTTGAGTCTGTGGATGAAATCCTAAAGTGTGACCATTCAAATGAAAGCTACTGAGCAGTACTTTCCTGTGGTACTGTTTATTATGCTGTACAAGGTGGTTCTAACGTTTGAGTCTGTGGATGAAATCCTAAAGTGTGGCCATTCAAATGAAAGCTACTGAGCAGTGCTTTCCTGTGGTACTGTTCAGTATGCTGTACAAGGTGGTCGAGTTTTATTCCATAAATTTGCGCGCGGAATTACATGTAAGTTAAGTCGCGAAGAACCTAACTTATCGAAAATTAGTATTGGAAGGGACTTGCAGCAAGTCTACATTGATGGCCGTTCAGCATGCTCTAAAAATGAAGACATGTTGACATTTTTTTTTACTGGGAAAGATTGACGGAAGTTTTGTTTTCTTAAACCAGCGACCCAGGAGGCAATTTTATACGTTCGTCCCAGCGATTGGCAAAAATCGTCAGCGGTTTGCCCTCTTCAGCGACGGTGATTTTCGCCAGCGATTCGAAATCGTCGATATCTGACATGTCAAATATCGGCGAAATTCGCTGGCGATCGATTTTGCCGCGACGAGCGTATAAAATCGCTTAGTATGTCGTTGGCTAACCCCAGTTAAGGTAATTTATGCTTGTGTTATTCGACAAAGACCTGAACTAGGTGTTTTCAAGCTAGTTTAAATACAAGACTTACAACATCCCAAGCCTATAGAGCAAAAGAACGACAAAAATTTCTTCTACAATAAAAGGCACTTTCAAGAATGTTCTTTCAGATGTTGCATTGTTTAGACTACGTTTTGTTTCATTTTGGTACCGGATTCGTTTTGCCGCGTCTCTTGAAATTTTGAATCCGAAATCTAAAGTGAAGACTTTGTATCCGATTACTGTTAAATCCGCAATGTTTTGTTGTGTAAACAATTGTTTCAATAAATTCGGATTCCTTTTCGCCTGCGATAATACGAGTTTGCGGTAAAACCAAAATGGCGGTTGCCTTATTCAGGTAGGCAGTGACTTTTCTCCATACTGTTGTCCATACAAGCTTACGAACTCTTTTCTGATATCCTCGTACTTGCCGTTTAACGCTCTCCCATTCAAACCCTTCGTAATCCTTTTGGAAAGAATACGAACGGACCACTTCTAGAAGTAGTTCTACTTCATCGTCTGTCGAACTAACGTTTTCTGTAGTATCTGAATCCGTTCTGGACCTTTTCTTCTGGGCGGCATTTTGTTGATGTCCGCCGAGGATGAGCAAACGTGCTTGGTAACCGTTCCTGCATGATGTCCTCGGATTTATCGATGTGTGTAAAGGGTTGGGAATCCGAATACCCTTTAGTATAAACGCCTGCGAATCTAAATACCTTAAATTCAGGCCGGGACGGGAGATTTGAAATCAATGGACATGTTGTTTCAGTTTTTTTTATAACCACAACGCGACAATATTCCTGAATTTATATCCAGCAAAAAATCTTTACAAAAGTAGGTCTGATTAAATTCCCGTTTTAACGTTCAGAACTAAATCATTGATGATACTGTCTTGTTGGGGCCTACCCAGACGCGGAGAGAACAGAGGCAAGACAAATTACAACAACAAAATTTACTTTAAAACAAAACCAAGTTAATTCAATCATGCGCAAGTTGCCACGATTCATTAACTCATTGAGTGGAATGCGATGCCAAAATAGAAAGATATTTTTACTTCATTGTAGTTTATAAAATACTTGAAAGGATTAGTACTAACCGCACCAAACACAAGAGCCCTTGTTTTATGACGAAAATACACTCAACACAACAAGAAGTATAGGGATGTAGCTAAAATAATTACGTGCAGTCCATCATTTCTTGTGGTCGTGCAAGAAGTGAGACACGCAATTTATATTTATTGATCAGTGTCTGTATTCTTACCTCCATGAATTCTTTACACTGGTTAACCCTATTTCGCCTGGGGAGGAGGGGGGGGGGCGGCCGGGGGGGGGGGGGCAAGGTGCCCGCGCTAACTTTCAACATTCATAAATTTTTTAATATGTATTCAAACTTCATCAAACTTTGTGACTTTTCCTAAAGTTTATCGGGCAACAATTTCATATGACATTTTATTGATCACTTAACTTGATGTTTCCATAGCAACAAGATTTTGACAGCCATGTTTTTTTAAATTTGCATATTTTTGCCTTTGAATGAAGAAAAACAATGTATATTGGTATAACTTTTACGTTTTTACATCATTTGCGTTTATTTATTGGTTTTGATTAATTTTGAGTCAATTTGGACGGTTTTTAAGAGGTTTTGAAAAATTTTAGAAATCCAATATGGCGGATCCAAGATGGCGGCCGTATAACGCCATCGTTTCATTGTGCAAACCGTAAAGGAGACAGTTTTGGACCTACTATGTACCCGCTAGGTTTCATTGTCATAGCCTCAATGTTCTTGAAGTTACTAAGGGGGGCAATGTGCACCCCCCCCCCCCCTTCCAGGCTCAAGAACTCAGAAAAAGCCCAGGCAAAATAGGGTTAAGGAGAAATTAGATACTGATCACTCATCTAGGACTATTAATAGTGTGAAGAAATAACTTCATCCGCTTTCAAAGTCAAGTTCAGTCAATGTTTAATTGTTAAGCTAAAACTGAAGAGGTGTGTATGTCAACAGATAAGCTTGGGCAGTAAAGTAATATGCACTTATTGACTGAGTGGGAGGGCCGGACGGGAAAATATTTGGCTCGAGGTCATGGCGTACGGACCGAGCACAGCGAGGTCCGTGCACCATGACCGAGAGCCAAATATTTTCCCGTCCGGCCCGACCTAACTCAGTCAATAAGTATTTTATAATATGACTAGAAAGTACAAAAATAGTCGTGCAGTGCGAGGTCGCTTGAACTCGAGTGGGGCCGGACGGCTTTTAACGGACCAGCTCACGTTAACCCGTCCGGCCCCGCTCACGTGACCTTGCGATTCTATTTTCTGTAGGATTGCGTCAGCGGGGCCGTACGGTCATATTATAAAAGCGTTTATCATCTTCGATAAGATGTATTTTGTTACTGAGTCTGACGGTATTTGTTATTGAGTCTCAGACAGCTAAATACTGCTTCTTTTGTAATTGCTAGTTGCTGATAGTATTTACGTTCTAACATTGTTATATAACATCTGTTACTTCAACAATGTTAGAACGTGCAGCCGGCATGTTTGACTAACATTTTTTTGTTTGATCGAAATCAAAACATTCTTTCAACAAAAAATGTTAGACAAACGTCATCTAACATGCCGGCTACATGTTCTAACATTGTTGAACCAACAAATGTTATATGACAATCTGAAAGAACTTGTCAGTCCGGCACAGTTATCAGAATTGATAACCATGTGACGTCATAACATGGCGGCCATTTCAGAAATCGGGGATTTTCGTACTCGGTTCGCTTAGTTCGTTATTTGTTCGGTTGTACTCGGGTTATCTACCCATAGTTCTATTGGAGGACGGCAAGGAACAAAGGAACTTCACATTTTTTACAAGATGGCGGTCGAAGGCACGCGGTATCGATGAGAATTTTACCCGTAAAGTGAAAGGACGCTTCAGGTTTTGCACCCAAACCAGGTATGTTGCCAGGGCTTTAGAGCGGTTTTCAATTAAATGTCAAAATTAATTTGCTTTGCCTGATTTTGCATTGCTACGCTTTGTGATTGGCTTAAAAATCTCGCGCCACTGTATCATCCAATCAGAAGTAAAACCAAAACTCGCCAAACGTGACTTGCTCGCACGCGTTTTCCCGCGCTTGGCGCCGCCTTAGTGTATTTGCTTCGAGTTCTGATTGGTTCAATGTATTGTCTGCGTCTGTTGTGATTGGCCAGATTTATTACTTTGGTTTTGGTTTCACGACACTCAGGCCCCGTCCACACGTATCCGGATATTTTTGAATCCGCAACTTTTTTGCCGCGGATTGGCCTTCCGTCCACACGTATCCGGCGAATTCGGCTCACGAATCCGCAACTTTTTTAATTCGCTCTCCAGAGTGGAAATTTTTGAATACGCTACGAGTACGGCATCGTGTGGACGGTCGAATCCGGATATTTTTTAATACGCTGACGTAACAGTATCAGATCCAGTCTTTAACCGCGCGAATATTCAACATGGCCGACCGAAATGTTATCGCTTCACTTCTACATGGACTTATTTCTAGTCTAATAACGTGTTTACAGTTGAACTTTGCTTTGAACTTGGCCTTTTCGTATGCTTTTCTGACAACATTTAAAGAGGAACCCTGGCTGCTAGAGCGAATCCGGATACGTGTGGACGGGCAAATACGATTCGAATACGCTACGTGTGGACGCGAATATTTTCTAATCCGCCACAAAAAAGTTGCGGATTCAAAAATGTCCGGATACGTGTGGACGGGGCCTCAATTGAAGACCACTCTAATACATTTCTGGTAATCACTAGCCAATGCCAGCTCGCGCACAAGTTCGCCTTGTACATTTGTCTGAGAAATTAAAGTGCCTATCACCCCTGAAAGTTATTTTCAGAATCGACTCTATGTACATTGAATAGTTGAATGGTAAAATATTTCTTGTTTTGAACGTCGCGTTTGCGAGTTAGGGCCTGGTCGCACTACAGCCAAAAACAAAAATCCGCCCGTACAAAAATCGATGAAAACAAAAGAAACCGCTCCGGTGGGACACGCTTTTTGTGGAATGTTTTTGTTTTTATGTCATTATTTGCACGGGCTAATTTTGTTTTTGACTGTAGTGCGACATGGCCCTTATAGAGATTTGAATTTACAAATTGCTAATTAGATGACGTCAACCCGGGAATTTGCCATTATTTCTACGCCAATTTACAATGCGCGGTTTACAGCTTGAGGATAATTAATTCGATAAATACTAAAAATAAACTGTGGATAGTCAATTGATTCGTAAAAAAATATTACTTGGAGGTGTAAACAAGTAGTTGTATAATCCCGGGTATAATAAATGATTCCCGGGTTGACGTAATCTAATTAGCATTTTGTAAATTCAAATCTCTATAACTCACTAACACGACGTTCAAAACAAGAAATATTTTACCATTCAACTATTCAATGTACATAGAGTTGATTCTGAAAATAACTTTGTAGGAGTGATAGGCACTTTAAGGGTCAGTTAAAGAAATGGTTTCACGATTCGGCGCATGTGCACTGATTAAAATACTTCATTCGCTTGCTTACCAATTTTATCGGTTAAAAAAACACTCACATTTACTTCAATAATCACATGCTATAATTAGTCCAAACAAAGCGAAGGATGACCAAAATTCACAAAAAATTTCAACGGATTACACCGACAAAGTCAACATTGAATGAAACCTTTGACCCGAAGGATTTATTCTACGCTCTGGTGGCTTTCATGACGCACATTGGTATGTATAATCATCCATTCAATAAGCGACATTTTCACGGGCAAATCTCCCGCCAGAGTTATCTACTCGCTTCCGATTGGTCTAAACAATGAATTTAAATGAATACGTCATAGCTTGCACATACGCCGATCCGTGAAACCCTCCCTTTAATTAAACGAAATTAAGGAGGCTCGTAAGGGTTGCTTGCTTTCAATAGTGTGTCTTAATGATGAAATATAAAAAAGTGACGCAACCGATGATGTGGACAACTTTTGGATATCTGTAAAACGCTACTTTAAGGGTGCTTATGACGTCATAGCCATTGCCATGGCAACAGTACAGCTCTCGGAAAAGAGCCTCTAAAACTCAGTTTTCGCTAATTATCTTTAAAACAGATCCTGTGACCTATTAGTTTTTTTTCGCAAATTGGAAAGCACTGCTAATTTTCTTTTATTTTTGGCGCTATGACAAAAATCTATTTAGTGGAAATCAAGTTATTTCCAAAAAGGTTGTTGTCAGATAAGAAAAACATTCTGCTGGATAATTTTTTCTCAAACTCTTGTTTAAGATAGGAAATACCGAATGCTGCTTGCATACAGAAAATCAGGATAGGTCACCGAACAAACTTTAGAGATAAAGAGAAATATTTTATGCACGAATTATTTCCAGTTCGCGCGATTTTACGCAGTATTTTCTTTTCCGGTGATCTGCGCGTGCTACTTTTTGATAGGAAAATCAGCTGACGCGTGCGTCAATGCATGATGAGTGCACGTCGTGCGCACGCAGCTGAAAACCCTTTCTAGCCTCTTTAATACGTTTAACCATGGAGAGTAGAAGGAGCTCCTTCTACTATCCATGGTTTAACAAAACCGAGGACTAAACCAATTTCAATCTGGACAACCCCAATATTTTAAGGTTGTTTACGGTTAACAATGCCAACAGGGCATATATAGCACAAACTAGACATTTATCCACCTAAAATGACCCACTTATTAACAGATATGGAGGTCCGTTAACTGTCTTATATCGCAGTTTAAGTTATATCCCGTTCACACCAATGCTTAACATGTTTAAATGGTGTTTAGTTTAAAACAGGTTTAGAAAAATAGCCCCAAACGTGCCGTAATATTTGGAGTAAAATCTTTACTGAAAACAACTTTATTGACTTTTATTGCCATTCCCGGTAGTATGAGTCATATACATTTAAAAATGTTCAAGATACAGGCTAAAAACGTAGTTAAACCAGACAACATTTAAACATGTTTAACCGTTAAACCAAACGACATTTAAAGGCCCACCTTCACCCAAAAGACGTTGCAGTCGTTTGTTTTTGTTTTGAAATGCTCCATTGTTCATACGGGTGATCTGATTGGTTGCGCACATTCAAGCGTGAATTTCGTGTTACACGAAATTCAGCACAGAAAGTGATCAGGGCCGGCACAGCATTTTGAGTGAAGGTGGGCCTTTAAACGTGTTGAACCGTTGGTGTGAATGGTGTATAAGACTTCGTTTCAATGACCAGTCCTGAATGAAAGGAGGGGGCGGCTGTACCCAGGCTATAAAGTGTTTGGAAAGGTGTAGCCGTGTTTGCGCAATTTCCTGTGCTAAGGCTTCCTTATAAACAGAAGACAAGTTTGAAGTCTTAACATTTCTTTATTTGTCTTTCCCAATCCAGTTGGTATACTTAGGTCCTCTATGAGTTTCCCTGTAGGCTAAGGGGAACACTCTGACTGGATGTACATTTTTACAATAAGAAAAAAATATATATTTATATATAAACAAAATATAAAACTAAATATATTGTTGACTCTCCCGCCTGTTCCTATCTGTGAATAGGGTGCAAAAATATTTACAGCAAACTATTTAATTGGGTGCACTTTAGCTTGTGAGTCAGAATGAACATTGTGGGAGTGGTACTGCAGCCAAGGCAGTCTTCTACATGAGGACGCATTTATCATAATTGCGAGCTTTTCTCAGTTCTAGTCTTGCTGTCAAATAATCATAGAGATCTCCCAAGATTCTGCGATTTCGATCGAGTAGAATTGCTTTTCTGTCATTGCTTATTTGAAGCGAAGACAGATACTTTGTAACAGCAATCAGTTGTCGGATTCGTAACGCGCTTTCGTCAGTTTGTCCCTGCTCCTGATCGTTGAACAGCCAACAAGCAGGCGCTTCTGTCATGTTAACATTCCTGAAAGAAAAAGCGGTGTTACCATTTATTGCTTCAATAATAACTAGACTCTAGTCTTCTTTCCCTTAGGGCTAGGGCAGGGTAGATGTAGCAGAGCGAAACGCTTGTAATGCACGTGCGTTTGCAAAACACTAAACCCTAACCCTAACCCCCCTCCCCCACCCCCCCCCCCCCCTTCACATTTCTAATGGTGCATCCCTAATGTCGCTGGTGCCTATTTATATAACTCGTTGGAGAGAAACAATGTGGAGCAAAATTTCTTGTCTAAGGAAAAACATGACGGTAAAGAACAGACCCTAAGCCACCGACATTCAAGGGGGTTAAACGTCCAACGCGCTAACCACTGTCATAAAGATCTTCGATTGATTACAGAGTGGGCATTTCACATTCAAGGAAATCCCCGTCATTACCCTATCCCCCTCCCCCTTCGGGGTAGTTAGAGAGGGAGGGGGAAGCAGCCATTACCTGTGAGGGAATGCTTGATGTGCCTCTTGATTGTCTCTTCCCAAGTCTACAGAGCAAATATAACAGAAGTATTTTCGACACATGCCACATCTCATGGTGTTACAGTCACCAGGTTCCTTCACAGCGAGAGCCGCGGCTCGGTCGGACATCTTGCACTGCATGTTGGGACACCTCACCCCGACAGCTTCAGTGAGTACTTCATGTAATCGTTGGTTAGCGTCAGTGTCGGTGATGCCTTCATCCAGGGGACAGATGTGGTCGGAGTACCCTTGAGAGCTGAGAGAATTTTTACAGGTGAGACAGTAATTTTTGTCACATCTTTGACAAAACATGAAGAGATCTTGAAAAGTGTTTTCTGGTTGAATGATGAAGAAAGAACATTCCTCTTTGGGGCAGCTAATACGAGAATTTCTGCGCACGGCAGCGTTAAGCGCAAGGGCATTCAGTTGTCGTGTAATACTGACTCGTGTTGGATGAGCTGTCTGATTTATGATGTCCCGCACGAGACCAAACTCGAGTTGTGATCCACAATGAGCTGACAAAGGACAGCTTAATCCAGCCGCCAATCCAGCTACTGTGTTCATGGCTGTTGTGCGTGACTGAATACATGTTGTCACACAATCCTGACAGAAAGTATGTTGTCCACTCTGACAGGTAATTATCTAAGAAAAAGGAGAGAACAAAAATAAGAAAGGACTTTCACGAACAGTCTGTGTGGCAAATGGCTCGAGCGCTTGCGAGAATGTAGCGGGAGGTGACATTCCCATCATCCCATGGCAACACCCTAAAAGCTCAACAAAAATATCAAAATATATAGTTTGTTGCCTAATCATATGCCTCACCAATTTTGGGTGCCCAGACGTTAGTAGTTTTAAAATGACAATGAATGACGCATAGGTACAGTGAAACTGTGTTAAGCCACCTTAATTTGGTGACTATAAAACTATTTCAAGTTCGTTGCCTCGTTCCATTGTGATGTTGTTGATGGGAAGAAGCTTCTCTTGTAAGTGTGCCTAAACTCAGTTAACAAGTTACTGATAGTGTGGGCGCTGAGAAATTGAGGTGATACATTAAGGCACTATCCCTAATTAAGCACTGTCTGAACTGAATCTATCCTCGAATCGATTAAAAATGAACTCAGTGCTTCCCGCCTGGAACAAGCATCTCTGGAAATTGGGGACATTTGAGCCCAGGATCAATAAATCCAACGGTAAATTGGCCATGGACGCTAACGCAACAATAACAAAGAAAATGTATGGAGATTGAAAAATTTCGACAAATAACTCCACCAGTTTGTTAAAGTAAAAATGTGCAACCGGTTCATGGTAAACTGGTGTATCAAGAAATATACCGTTCAAAAATTAAGGTGGATACTTCGAATTTCATGTACACTTTTTTAATTTTTTTTTAGCAGTTTAGCGGCCAAAAAATATAAGGCGTAGAGGGGGATTTCATCGAAAAACCGAAAAATCATAGTTTATGAAAAGCGATTACGATAAAAAAAAATCGAATCGAAAAAATGTGCAAGTGAATTCACTAAAACTATTCATGGAACACTCCTTTCGATTCAGTTCAGCTTCATCCGATTCAGATTTTGATGTATACTTTTTGCATTAGAAAATCACGAAAAATGGCATTCAGGAAATCGCAGGCAACAATCCACGCTAAAATCCCCAAATCAGCTGTCTTTGAACGGCGATAGTTCGGCCAAATATGCCTCAAATTTCGCTCAAAATGAAAAATGAGAATACGTAATATGGGAAACTTTTTAATTATATAACCCGTTGTTTTCGGAAGGATCGTGAGAATCACGGTCGCTTTTGGATTCAAAATAAGGCCATCTAGGAAAAGCAGCTCATAAACTGAGATTCCCTAATTGCCCTTGAACCTTTCTGGACATTTTTGACATTCACATGAAAACTCCGATCAGATCCAACTTGAAACTTATGCAAGCAGAAAAAGCGACGTCCGACATTATGTGTATGTTATCAAATTGCCTGCTTTCCTTGAATAGTGTGGTATAGAGTAATTCACTGCAGCCTGTTTCGAACTTCTCTCTCTCTTTTTTGTTTTCTTTGGGCCTTACGATACGATATCAAAACTTACGATATCAAAACGATATCAAAACTCCACTACTTTTTCAAGTATGCAATAACTGAATATAATGGCGCTCTCTGATTGGTCAATAGCTGTTGACTATTATACCGGTAATCAACATGTACATGGAAGATGTAGTTATTATATAAATGTACCACACATTTCTATGATGTCACAGTACAATAAACCACATGGGATGTTGGAATAACACTGACTCGAAAAGCTTGTAAATAACTCGACTCGTGAATTGCTGTAAACACGATGATCTAACAGAAATTATACATCGTTTGGAATAAAGAAGCCTCCCTCTGAAAACAGCCTCCCCCCGTCGTCCAGGCTGCTAGGGGCGCGAATGCGATTAGATGAGATGTGTTTTTATTCGCAGTTTACTGAGAAAAAAATTTAATTACTGAGAGCAACAAGAAACAGAACAAAACAAAAAACGTTCCACCAAGAACAAATTTGAATCCTTCTATATCACTGGCTTGTTGAATATATTAAATATAACGCGATATACTACAGAATATTAGTTTTTCTTACCAATGAATTATCCGTGTTGCAAGTTGCGCATTCCGTTATTCGACAAGCCGCCATAAGATTTGTTGCAGTTGAAGCAAAAAGCCGGTGATCTTTGTTGTGATGAAATTGTTGTCCAAACTCTTTCTCTGATTTCTTCTCTTTGTGCTAATAATTAACTATTAAAACAAACGTTGGCTCTGGCGCCGTATCACTAATGACCTAGGCTGAATCGAAATCATATTTATGGTCTGATATATTTCATTTTCGGCGTCTTGTAATTTGTAAATATAGCTATATTATTAATACCTTTCTGTGGCACTGATCACAGGGATGAAAATGAAATTTTGACATCAACATTACGCAAGTCGGCCTGGACGCGCTTTGAACAAATGGATATAAATATTTATATTTCATCAGAATGGGTATTTTTGTAAACAGTGTAACCGCTGTAACCAGGGAGGAGATCTAGAATAATTAATGAAAACCAATCTGACTCTGAATTTTAACATTATTCCAAGTTCAATAAATGTTATACGTAAAAAAGTGTACTTGAAATAGCTACAAACTCAAACATCGAAGCTAAAATTCGCTATTTTGGTTCTGTAATAGGACCGGTTTCACGGCTTTGATAAAAAAGATTTTCATAGCTAATAATAAATAATAACAACAAAACGTAACGATCGAAAATTAATGTAGCAGAATATTCAAGCACATTAGTAAACAAAACATTCCTTTTTTTAAAGACGTCAAATTTACATAAATGCTTTTATATGTGGTATATTCCTTTTTTATCAAAGACATCAAATTTACACGCATTTAAAAGCGCTTGTGAAGCATAGTTTTTCTTCCCTTTAATTTGTTTGTTTTTTCAAAGACGTCAAATGTACGTACGCATGAAAAAATAAGAGATCAGAACCCCATACATGGGCCTCTTCCAATGAAAATTATTTTTAATGTATTATAGTTCGGGGTCATACTGCGTGGGTTAGCGCTAGAGTTGGCGTGTTTGTTGTTTTCATAACCCCACAAAACACGCGATTTCCCTTCGCAAAATACTTGCAGCAATGATGACAGCTATATATGATAGCTGATCTCTGGGGAATAGAGACCGTACGGTCATGGGAGCGAGAACTGCAAATAACCTTTTAATTATTATAGGGCACAGCGTTTTCTTTTCTTAGATAAAACGTCAAATTTTAAATACATAAATGCATTTATATGAGGCATGTTCCTTTTTTATCAAAGACGTCAAATTTACACGCATTTAAAAACGCTTGTGTGGCGTATTTTTTCTTCTCTTTAATTTGTTTGTTTTTTCAAAGACGTCAAATGTACGTTCACATGAAAAAACAAGAGATCAGAACCCCATACATGGGCCTCTTCCAATGAAAATTATTTTTAATGTATTATAGTTCGGGGTCATACTGCGTGGGTTAGGGTTAGCGTTAGAGTTAGTGTGTTTGTTTATTTTCACAACCCCACAAAACACGCGATTTCCCTTCGCAAAATACTTGCAGCAATGATGACAGCTATATGATATATGATAGCTGATCTTTTTGTTTTATTTCAGTGGCATATTTTTTTCTTCTTTTTAAGACGTCAAATGTGTAATATGTCGCATAATTTTTTTAGTATGATTTGCTATGATTATTTTCTATGTTTTTTTAGACATCTTTTTAATGCTGACTACGCATATGATAATTTTCAAATGTTAAAAAATTGTTTATTATTATTAGTGTTATGATTCTGGGGAAAACTACCATAAAACTGACGAGGGTGGGTTTTAATACCTTGTAGGGGTAAAAGGGACAGATATGATATCTGACGGCTGACATATCGTGTTTTCATGATTGCAAAATAAGGCTAATACTACGTACGTACTACGTAGAACATTAAACGCGACAACGACATGATAGAGCCCAAACTGAAAGCCAAAATGCAACCGTGGACAGCTGTTTCGACCTGGTTGGATCTCGTCAGCAGAAAAACTAGCGCGAACGCCAATTCTCTACCAAAACGCACGTGGTGATGACTACAAATATAATGAGCTCAAATTCAAAAGTTTGCCAATTGCCACGTAACAGCAGCGCGTGACCATGAGTAATAGGCAAAGAAATATGAAATGTCATGTCGACGCAGCATTTTAAAGTGCGTATTCGCACTTTAAAATGCTGCGTCGACATCATATTTCATATTTCTTTGTCAATTGGCCCACGTCACAGCAGCGCGTGACCATGAGTAATAGGCAAAGAAATATGAAATATCATGTCGACGCAGCATTTTAAAGTGCGAATACGCGCCAAAACAAGTCAGAATTAAATATATATATATATATATATGTATATATATATATATATATATATATATATATATATATATATATATATATATATATATATATATATATTATTTACCGACCGGGAGGTCTGTATAGGAAAAAACTGTGCCAGAGGTCTCGAGGGCACAGTTTTTTCCTCCGGTAAATAACTTATTTATTTTTTCCCACTTCAATTCTGCGATTTGCCGAGAAAATCTTGATATACTTGTACAGCTTTTCAAGAAATGTCTTTACGCACCGCGTAAAGACATTTCTTAGCAAAACTGACACAACGCGTGCAAAAAGTAACTCGGTAATCTTCACAACTTTTTCATTCAGAAACCAAAAAACTTACTTCGCAAAGTGAACTAATTTCTATCAGTTTATTTCTCTCGGTAGAATAAACGGCTGTTGTGTTTGCCTGCGGTGAGGATAGAGAAATGTTCTTGCCTACAGCGAAGCCGTGGAAAGCTGAAGATTAACTTTAAAAACTTTTCAAATTTTTCTACAAATGGAAAGTCGAGCGTAATTCATTCATAGCAGTAAGTGCGAAAGCTTAAACTTAGCTATTCTTATTTAAAAATCATATCTTCTTGAATGAAAACTTACAGAATTTAGATAAAAGAAGGCAAAAACTGTGGAATATAAGCATACTAACCGAGCAATGTAGTTAAAGTACGAATTATCTCGTAAAATCCGATCGCGAAAATGCGTATAAATTAACTGAAAACAACCCGTACAAAACTAGAATGACAAATTTAAGCAACGCTTTTTTAATGAAATTTCACAGAATCTCGATTAGAAGAAAAAGAAAAACGGAAAAATAAGAACACTTAAATCAAATGCAGTCAAAACCTTTCAGGTAAACAAGCGCTAGATTGTCTAATCACAGTAATGTCGCTTTGCAAAAAACAACAACAAACGTCGAACAAACTATAAAATCAACAAATCATAAAATCCAAACTTGTACTCGCCTTTTCGAGGAATAACATTGGTCTTTAATTTTTTTTACGGCTGATTTCTCTATCCACTTAGTATAATCTCTCATTCTTCATTGAGTCTTTTTGATACCTCGTTGTCAGCCATGCATGGTGGAACTTTACTGGTCGGTTTCTTCATTGTTTTCTTCATTTATGTCGTTAAATATTTTATCTAGCCAATAAAATTCGCTTTCGCTTTGGTAGCTTTCGTCTGGGTCCATATTTGACGAGAAAATTCAATAATACCAGTTCCGCCCGCTCCCGGAACCAATCATATTGCAGGATTCGCAGAATTCCGCCCGCTCGCGCTCTGAGAAAAAAATAAGATACTTTATCATATGACCCGTACGGCCCTGCGAACCTTTTCTTTGCAAAACTATTGATGAAAGTCCTGTATGAGGGCCGTACGCATTTGCGCGAGCGGAGACGGAAAAAGCCGTACGGCCCTACTACAAAAGCGGACGGCCTCGCGCGTTAAAATTTCAAGTCATTTTGTCTCCAATTTGGTCATATGATAAAATGCTTATTGACTAAGTTAAGTCGGGCCGGATGAGAAAATATTTGGCTCTCGGTCATGGCGCACGGACCTCGCTGCGCTCGGTCCGTACGCCATGACCTCGAGCCAAATATTTTCCCATCCGGCCCTCCCAATTAGTCAATAAGTACATATTATTTCACCCTTCTGACCGCGTGCCACGCGAAAAACACTTTCAAAACGTAGACGCGGACTTAGGGGAAGATTATTGTCATCTAATAAACAATTTATTTATTCAGCGAGAAGTTGTGTAATACGGCAAGACATTTTTACTCGTCAGTATTTCTTTTCACCTAAAGGCTCGAAAAAAAATAAAAACTAACTTCGAAAATACCCAGTCGTATTTACACAACTTTTCGTTGAATAACCTTTATGTACTTTAACAGGACCCACCGTGCCACAAAAGGACTGGTGATCTCTTTATTGACGACAAACTGAATGCAAGGCTGACTCTGCGGCAATGGACTGATTTCCGGCCTTGCATTCAGTTTGTCTTACTACACTTTAAGTGACGTCTGGTTCGAGCATCTCTACCGGATAGAGATCCGGCAAAACCAAACCAGTGCATTTTACTTACATGTTGTGTGGAACTCTGCATTAAAACATTTCTTTATTTACATCCCCCCCCCTAAAAAATATTTATTGCTTATATTGCACATTTCAACATAGGGATATGATCAAATGCGCATTACAACACTGTTCGGGGGACTTTGCCAGACTGCTACTGCAGTTTACAGTAATGTGGAATGTGACACAGGTGCCCCCGTATTAAACTTAAACAAAGCCAGACCACAGACACCGGGGACTACGTAAAAGTAGTGTCTTGTTGGAATATCCCTCATTCTATCAGGAGTAGAAACTGAGAAAACGATTCAAAACCTTCCTGTGTGTTGTTAAAAAAGAAAAACGACTTAATTAGGTGACTATAAAACTATTTCAAGTTGGTTGCTCCAAGACATCAGCTCGCAGTTTGTTCCATTGTGATGTTGTTGATGGGAAGAAGCTTCCCTTGTAAGTGTGCCTAAACTCAGATGACAAGTTATTAATATTGTGGGCGCTGAGAAACTGAGGTGATACATTAAGACACTATCCCTAATTATGCACAGTCTGAACTGCACCTATCCTCGAATCGATTATGAATGAACTCAGTGCTTCCCGCCCGGCACACGCATCTCTGGAAATTTGGGACATTTGAGCCCAGGATCAATAAATCCAACGGTAAATTGGTCATTCGCCACTTTAGAAACGAGAAGGAAACTGGGCCGAGTGAACGTTCGCAACGACTTCTGGGATCGTTACATGGGACGCTTCTTTTTGTCCCCAGTAACAGTCCCAGAAGTCGTTGCGCAAGTTCACCGGGTCCAGTTTCCTTCTCGTTTCTAAAGTGGCGAATGGAAACAACAACAACAAAGAAAATGTATGGCGATTGAAAAATTTCGAGAAATATCTCTTGACAAATTTGTTAAAGTAACAATGTGCATCAAGAAAGATACCGTTCAAAAATTAAGGTGGATTCTTCGAATTTCATGTATACTTTTTAAGGTTTTCTGTGAGCAGTTTAGCGGCCACAAAATATACGGCGTAGAGGGGGAGTTCATCGAAGAACCGAAAATTCATAGCTTATAAAAAGCGATTAGGGGTAAAAAAAAAAATGAATAAAAAAATGTGCAGGTGGATTCGCTAAAACTACAGCTGTTTCGAGAAAGGTTGTCGAAAGAAAGCGCAAAAGTGCACGCGACAATCGCGAAAAATAATATGGGATATGATCAATAAATTTTAATAAGTCAAATAAATACTTGAAACCCGCGATGCCTCGTCTGTACAGGGACGATCTTAGATGGCGGGCCATTGGGATAAATGGGTTTTGGGATATAGCATGGATGACTACCCCCAATACCTTTCTGGATTGTCGTGTGCACTTTCACGCTTTTTTCCGACAACCTTTCTCGAAACAGCTGTATACTTGGAACACTCCTTACGATTTCACAGCTTCATCCGATTCAGATTTTGATGTACACTTTTTGCATTAGAAAACTGTCACGAAAAATGGCATTCAGGAAATCGCAGGCAACAATCCACGCTAAAATCTCCAAATCGGCTGACTTTGAACGGCAATAGTTCGGCCAAATGTACCTCAAATTTCGCTCAAAATGAAAAATGAGAATTTTCTTTAATAAAATCCCCATTAAACGTACGTAATATGGGAAACTTTTTAATCATAAAACCCGTTGTTTTCGGAAGGACCGTGAGAATCACGGTCGCTTTTGGATTCAAAATAAGGCCATCTACAAAAAGCAGCTCATAAACTGCGATTCCCTAATTGCCCTTGAACCTTTCTGGATATTTTTGACATTCACATGAGAACTCCGATCAGATCCAACTTGAAACTTATGCAAGCAGAAAAAGCGACGTCCGACATTATGTGTATGTTATCAAATTGCCTGTTTTCTTTGAATAGTGTGGTAGAGTAATTCACTGCAGCCTGTTTCGAGCTTCTCTCTCTATTTTGTTTTCTTTGGACCTTACGATATCAAAATTCCACTACTTTTTCAAGTATGCAATTTAACAAATTTACACCGGTTTTCCGTGGTGTGGACTCTTATTTACCACGATTTACGTCATCACATGGTCAAAATGTTGTGGACTCACGAGGCGCAGCCGAGTGAGTCGGCAACAAATATATTTGTTGCTGACTCACTCGGCTCACTCACTCACTCACTGACTCGATTAATATATTTAGAAAAAAATACAAGGAAAAATCGAAGTCTTGTTACAAAACGTGACAGCAAAGAAAGAGCAAGCGTTGTCTATAACTTTCTCGCAATTTGATTGTTTTTTTTTTTTCTTTTTTCAAGCGCGCGTGATGTTAGCGTCAGCACCGTTGTCTGGACTCTCATTTACCACTCACGTCGACCAATCAGATTGCGAGTTGAGCGGCAATTGTGGTAAAAAACTGAATGTAATGGCGCTCTCTGATTGGTCAATAGCTGTTGACTATTATACCGCTAATCTACATGTACATAGAAGATGTAGTTATTATATAAATGTACCACACATTTCTATGATGTCACAGTACAATAAACCACATGGGATGTTGGAATAACACTGACTCGAAAAACTTGTAAATAACTCGACTCGTGAATTGCTGTAAACATGATGATCTAACAGAAATTATACAACGTTTGGAACAAAGAAGCCTCCCTCTGAAAACAGCCTCTCCCCGTCGTCCAGGCTGCTAGGGGCGCGAATGCGATTAGATAAGATGTGTTTTTATTCGCAAGTTTACTGAGAAAAAAATTTAATTACTGAGAGCAACAAAGTTAAAAAAAAAAAACGTTCCACCAAGAACAGATTCGAATCCTTCTATATCACTGGTTTATTGAATATATTAAATATACCGCGATATACTACAGAATATTAGTTTTTCTTACCAATGAATTATCCGTATTGCAAGTTGCGCATTCTGTTATTCGACAAGCCGCCATAAGGTTTGTTGCAGTTGAAGTAAAACGCCGGTGGTCTTTGTTGTAATGAAATTGTTGTCCAAACTCTTTCTATGATTTCTTCTCTTTGTGATAATAATTAACTATTAAAACAAACGTTGGCTCTGGCGCCGTATCGCAACTGATACATTACTGGCCTAGGCTGAAATATTTATAATATCGTCTGTATTTCATTTTCGGCGTTTTGTAATTTGTAAATATAGCTATATTATTAATTTTTTTTGAAAAAAAAAATTTAAACAGTTACTGATGTTTATTGAAATTCTCACTAAGGTCACTAAAAAACTTGATATAAGCTTAAATTTTAAAATACAGGCATATAAAAAAGCTACAAAAATACAATATTAATATGTAAGAATAAAAAGTGAAAATAAATATAAATGTTGAACATCATAGGTATATCATATAATTAAATTTAGAAAAATTGAATTCTGTCTTTACATTCTAAAAGAAAAAAAATTAATTATATGAAAAAAAATCAATTAATACCTTTTTGGGGCAATGATCACAGGGATGCCGAAAATAGAATTTTGACATCAACATTACGCAAGTCGGCCTGGACGCGTTTTGAACAAATAGATACTTAATTCTGTGATCTCAAAAAAAGTCATGGAGTGATCTGGAACTAAATATAAATATTCACTTTTCATCAGAAAGGGTATTTTTGTCAACAGTGTAACCGCTGTAACCAGGGAGATTTAGAATAATTAATGAAAACCAATCACTGAATTTTAACATTATTCCAAGTTCAATAAATGTTATACGTACTGTATCTTGAAAAAGCTTCAAACTCAAACATCGAAGCTAAAATTCGCCATTTTGGTTCTGTAATGGGACCGGTTTCACGGCTTTGATAAAAAAAGATTTTCTACGTAGGATCTGGAGAAGATCTAGTCAGCCAAAAATAGAGATAAAATTGAAAAAAAAAATTGGCTGACTAGATCTTCTCCAGATCCTACGTACATCAGCAGCATTTTCGTTCGCGGTCATTTGCCAACCTCGTTCCCAGGGTCTCTCTTCTTCCCGCCCCCTGGAGCGAGAGAGAGAGAGAGTTCTCTGTCGCTACAGGTGGCGGGAAGAAGAGAGACCCTGGGAACGAGGTTGGTCATTTGCTTCTTATATTTTATTTACGTTTTTCATGATTATGGCCAGGAGCTTGCTTTAAGCTTGCTTTCACTGTCTTGAAATAGAAAGAACAAATCGCTAAAAGTGACGAGAGCAAATAAATATCAACTAAAGAGACAAAATAACACATAAAAGAAAGAAAATTTCACATGAATGACAATTTTGATTTTTTGACCGCCTGTCACGAAATCAAATTTGATGAACTGTAATCCTCTTCCATCCTTGTAATCCTGCACTTTATCTCTAAACTACTGCTTTTGTTTTGCTCTATAGCATCTTTTTATCCAATTAAGTTGTATATTTGGTAGCATTTGGCAATATACCATCAAAATAAGGAAAGCGAAATTTTGACAGTGTCCCTTTAAGAATGCAGTTTTAGTATGTTGGAGAAAATATTGTATTTTATACGACGCAGCATTTTAAAGTGCGAATACGCGCCAAAACAAGTCAGAATGTAAATATGATACTTTATTTCACCCTTCTGACCGCGCGCCATGGGAAAAACACTTTCAAAACGTAGACTTGGGTAAGATTATTGTCATCTAATAAACAATTTATTTATTCAGCGAGAAGTTGTCTAATACGGCAAGACATTTTTACTCGTCAGTATTTCTTTTCCTTGCAATCCTGCACTTTATCTCCAAACTACTGCTTCCATTTTGCTCTACAACATCTTTTTGTCCAATTAAGTTGTATATTTGGTGGCATTTGGCAATATACCATCAAAACAAGGAAAGCGAAATTTTGACAGTGTCTCTTTATAATGCAGTTTTAGTATGTTAGGGAAATATTGTATTTTATACGACGCAGCATTTTAAAGTGTGAATACGCGCCAAAACAAGTCAGCATATGTAAATATGATACTTTATTTCACCCTTCTGACCGCGCACCACGGGAAAAACACTTTCAAAACGTAGACCTGGGGGAAGATTATTGTCATCTAATAAACAATTTATTTATTCAGCGAGAAGTTGTGTAATACGGCAAGACATTTTTACTCGTCAGTATTTCTTTTCCTTGCAATCCTGCACTTTATCTCCAAACTACTGCTTCCATTTTGCTCTATAACATCTTTTTATCCAATTAAGTTGTATATTTGGTGGCATTTGGCAATATATATACCATCAAAATAAGGAAAGCGAAATTTTGACAGTGTCCCTTTAAGAATGCAGTTTTAGTATGTTGGAGAAAATATTGTATTTTATACGACGCAGCATTTTAAAGTGCGAATACGCGCCAAAACAAGTCAGAATGTAAATATGATACTTTATTTCACCCTTCTGACCGCGCACCACGGGAAAAACACTTTCAAAACGTAGACTTTGCGGAAGATTATCGTCATCTAATAAACAATTTATTTATTCAGCAAGAAGTTGTGTAATACGGCAAGACATTTTTACTCATCAGTATTTCTTTTCGCCTAAAGGCTCGAAAAAAAAAACTAACTCGGAAAATACCCAGCCGTATTTAGACGTATTTACATGTACTTTAACAGAACCCACCGTTCCACAAAAGGACTGGTGATCTCTTTGCATTCGACAAACTGAATGCAAGGCTGACTCTGCGGCAATGGACTGATTTCCGGCCTTGCATTCAGTTTGTCTTACTACACTTCAAGTGACGTCTGGTTCGAGCATCTCTACATAGAGATCCGGCAAAACCAAACCAGTGCATTTTACTTACGCGTTGTGTGGAACTCTGCATTTAAACCTTTTTTTTTTTACAACCCTCCCCCCCTTCCCCCCTTTCCACCCTTCCCCCCTCCCCCCCCCCCCCCCGTAAAAAAATAAAATATATATTTTTTGCTTATATTGCGCATTTTAACATAGGGATATGATCAAATGCGCATTACAACACTGTTCGAGGGAATTTGCCAGACTGCTAATGCAGTTTACAGTAATGTGGAATGTGACACAGCCTGTGTCAGGTGCCCCCGTAACTTAAACAAAACCAGACCACAGACACCGGGGACTACGTAAAAGTAGTGTCTTGTTGGAATAGCCCTCATTCTATCAGGAGTAGAAACTGAGAAAAGAGAGAAAACGATTCAGGCTTCCTCTGTCGATCCTGTGCCATTCTACCAGCAATGCAACCTTCATGTACACAGAATATTTAAGTCTCATCTCTCTCGTCTCACTCGTCTTGTCTATTTGGTCTCCGTTACGCTCATTACTGGACACAAGGTGGGTCCTCTTTGAGTTTACTTGCTATGACCATTTTCCTCAAAGTTTTTCCAGTTCAGAGTATCCTTTTTCCTAACCTACAACCACCCGGTTATAGGGCTAGGCCCACCAGTTTGGTATATCTTGCTTGCAGCCCAGGGGCCCGTTTCTCGAAACTCCCGGTAACTTTTCGGGCCCGAAGCAAAATATTGAAATCAAAATCTAAAGGATAAAAGCGCGGGTCCTAGCGAACAAACCAGTCCATTTTGTTTTGCTAACTGATAGTTTTATCGTATTATCTCCAAAACGTTTGAAACCTCGATCTTCAATGAAAATAAAACAGCTTTCCGGACCCGGTAATTAACGGGTCTTTCGAGAAACGGCCCCCAGGGCATGGGGCGAGAGTGCGAGGGCGACCTGGTTGCTCAGGTGATCCAATCCAATATGGCGTCGTCTATGGAAGTTCTACCTTCCTCTTCTAAAGATGTACCCGACACTGTTTTGGCGAGTTCTGGTTCCAGTGGAAGCGTTTCAGTGGCTCTTCATCCTCTCGTTATCATGAATATATCTGAACATTACACTAGAATAAAAGCACAATACGGAAAACCGAATCCCCAAGGTAGGTTCTGAATTTAAGAATATGTACAATGTACCATTTGCTTATGCTTGTAACTTCAATTTCAACTTTAACTTCAGATTTATGAGCTAAAGCTGTACTTGCAGGATATAGCACAGAGTACTTTATCTTGAAAATCCCTGAAATCTTACTTGATGTTTTAATTATACAGGATGCCAAAAACACAGGAATGATCAATAGATTGATAAACTTAACAAACAAATGTTATATTTGATGAAAGTCGATAATAATCGATGAAAATCGATCATAATCGCTGCAATTAAAAGTCACAAAATTTTCCTATCATTGATTTATCAACGATTTTCAATATCAATCGATTAATTGACATCGATAATTTTCACATTAAATATTATCGGTTGATAGGTTTATCGATTAATTGCTATTGATTATTGGTTTGAAAAAAGTTAAAGGGTTTAGTTTCAAAAGAAACTGCGGTGTTGCGCCGGTGAGGGAGTGAAACATGAAAATTTGGTTTTATCAACTGGTTAAATTGAATAGTCCATTTTACAGTTGTGTGCTTGGTGACCTTGCCTTTGAGTGGAAGCGAGGCTGAAGGTGACCTTGTTATGATACAGACCTTGGAGCTTTTCAGATGTAAATTTAGTTGGTTAGCATGAGAAAAGCCTTATTAACATATGAAAGGCAGAAAGGTTTGTATCAAAGCAAGGTCACCTTCAGCCTCGTTTCCACTCAAAGGCAAGGTCACCAAGCACACAACTGTAAAATGGACTATTAGTGGTGGTAGTGAATTGAATGGTGGAAGAAAAAATGAGGTGATGATGCCACTGTCACTTTAACAGATGTATTGTATGGATACAAACCTGAATCAACTTCCACTTCCGCTTTCAACCACTAACTATCTCCTATTATAATTCAACCCATTGATACACTGCCCAAATATGGTAAAAAGTTATCGATATACGCTACATCTACATGACATTTATCCAATGATGGAGGTAAATTCTGCATTTTGACAAGAGAATGCAACAATGAAGGACCGGCCTCAATATTTTTTCTCCGTAGCCCATTTTTCGGCATAGCCCATCATTAGATTCTTTTAAGAAATATCTCAAGACTTTTTTATTTAAGAAAGCTTATTTTTAATGTTATTTTTAAACTATAGGATCATTCATGTAAATATGTATTTTAGATATTTTAGATATTGTAAAGAGCTTTTGATCAATTGAGAAAGCACCATATAAATTTGTTATTATTATTATTATTATTATTATTATTATTATTATTATTATTATAACCCATTTCAGTGCTATTAATTGTTTTTTTACACTCACCTAGAACCGGGGCCATTCCTTGGCCATTCCTTGGTCCTGAGGTCCTGAGGTCCTGAGGTACCAGGGGAGTTTTAATGATTATTATTATTATTATTATTATTATTATTGTTGTTGTTGTTGTTATTGTTATTATTATAGGGGGTTAATTGGTCACCATAAAAATATTTAAAAAGTTGACATTTTGATCACTATCTCTTTGTCAGAGCGAATCTAGGTCATGTTAAAATGTGTAATCAAATGATCACTAGAGTGTATTACCGGTATGTAGCAACCTAACATTAATATCTTATTTACTCTTTTGTGTTTTAGTATTTGGAGCTCTTCTTGGAACTCAGGATGGCCGTAACATAGAAATTTTTAATTCCTTTGAGCTGCAGTTTGATCTGTTTGATGATGGACAGATTGTCATTAACATGGAGTATTATAAGACCAAGGAAGAACAGTGTAAGTTTTTTGTGAATTAATCTCTATATAACTCCTTATTGGTAAATTTGTATCGGGTCATGCACAGGTGGCGACTTGCATGAGCCTATTTCTGTCGCATACAGGCATATTTAAAATGCAACTTCGGCGCTCCAAGCTGCGACCATTTTGGTCACCATGGCGAGTGAAAAAAAATTGGTGACTGAATTGTTGGCGAAGGTTGCCATTTGGCGAACAAAGGATTTAAGCTGAAAACAATAAAGTTGACTTTATGTTTTATTGATTTCTAATTGAATCATGGTTAAATCAAAGAAATGTTACCGTGCTTTTCTCCTGTATGAGGTCAATACTTGCATAGGGATCTGCGTAACGCCGCTTTGAATTCATTGAGCAGCCATTTTGAAAACCCAGCAGTAGTGTCTTCATGTAAAGTAGCTTGAAGTGTCTTGTGTTAATGTCAAACAACAATTTTTGGTGACCGAAATTTTCCAATGGCGACCGTTTTAAAAATGTAGGTCGCTAGGCGACTTGTTGAAAAAATGAGCTTGGAGTGCTGAACTTCTGAAATGGAATGAGCATACATGCTATCATGTGTTGTGTGTGTGATATGTGACTCATCACATATAACATTACACATCACATGTAATGTAAGGTAGAGTGTGACACATGGTGACTGCACTACTTTTATTTTATAGCAATTAAGTGGTACCTTTACATTCCTTTCCTGTGGATTAATTTTTGCAGGTTCAATTTTCATGAAAAGGAAACAATGCGCAAAAATAACAAAATTAAAACCTGTATGAAAATTAAGGGCATTAGGGTATCCTCGTGAGTGAATCCAAAATAAATCCAAAATGGCTGACTCCATGCTGTGTGTTGTAGTTAACAAATAGATTCTGTTTTGTTGTGTGTCTGTTCAGTAATAGATGACAGATGGCATCAAAATGTTAAAACAAAAAAGTGGCCGGCTAAAGCAATCTCATTGGCTCGCAAAATACGGCAAAGGGCTGTGATTGGTTTACAGGAATCACACCACAGCAAAGTTCAAAATTCGGCAAGTCTCAAAGTTCGCTGAAAAATTTTGTGTCAGTGACATCATCTATGACATCATCCATGACATCATCCAATAGATAATACAGTAGGTAATGACCAATAAAAATTCGTATTGTATATATGTATATATATATTTTTTTGCAATATTTTCTTAGTTCACCAGGTGTTTAAGAATCTGGATTTTCTTGGTTGGTATACTACTGGCTCAGGACCCACAGAAAATGATATTGGAGTACACAAACAGGTTTGTATTCAAAGGGGATCAACCATTTTTGGATGGTTGAACAATAAACATGTTAATTTTTTATTGGTGAAAAAAGACATTTAATGTTAAGCTCGGTAAAGATATGAGAAAGATGTAATGTTTATCATGTTAGGAGTGTGGGACGAAGGAAAAAAAGAAAACAAAAGAAAGATAAAAATTTCATTAGTGAGCTTAAAATTTACCATGATCTTCCTTTATTATTCGTATCAATAACAAAATTCTCAATTGTGATTGGTCATCTGCGCGCCTATTTTCTCACGTAATTGGCGCGCGGTCACGTGGGTGTCCAATTACAGCTATCCAATTACAAAAAATTGTAATTGGATAGCTGAAATTGGACACGTACGTTGCACGCGCTTCAATCAGTTGCATTTGAATGGCTCGTTTTTGCTGTTTTCCTTCCACTTTCAAACTGACAGAAAATATCCAAGACGTTTTTAGTACAAAATAGTCGACATAGCTTCTTAATCTCGAACTTGGTTATTGATGCAATTAATTAGTAATTGAACTTCGTGTCCTACAATTCAGGGGTAATCGTGCTCGTAATTTCAAATCGTCCTCGCGCTACGCGCTCGGCCGATTTGAAATTACTCACCCGATTACTTCCTGAATTGTACTCCACTCAGTCCAATTACTATTACTTATCACCTCATATGACACTTTTGACACTGCTGATCCTAGCAGTACGCAAGATGCATGTCATGCATCATTGAACCTTGTATATGGCCTAGTTTGCCACGAGTCTCATAGCTCAGTGGTTAGAGCCTGGGGGGGTACTCTGGATTTAAAGTAACGGGGATGTGTGAATGGGGGCAAAAATCAATACCCAAAAAAATCCCTAGGGCTTCCAGCAAAACCCAATAAAATCCATCAAACCAAATTTAAATCCAAGAAAATCCCGGCCATGCTGAATTTTCAAACCTTAAAAACACCCAGAAGGGACTAAATGATGTAACAAGTTTGGTTGTACTACGTTTGTAGCAGTACGCAGGCACTATGCACAGCAACAATACTTTAAAGTGCACCTAACCCCAAAATTGTTTTTTGCTTAATCGACTCTATGTACGTTGAAAAGTTGAATAGTTAAATATTTCTTGTTTTTAACGTTGTGTTAGTGAGTTATAGAGATTTGAATTTACAAAATGCTAATTTGATGATGTCATTTTAGGATTCATTTATTATACAACTACTTGTTTTTACCTCCAAGGAATATTTTTTACGAATCAATTGAGTGTCCACAGTTTATATTTTAGTATTTCTCAAAATGATTTTCCTTAAGCCGTATACTGCGTATTGTAAATTGACGTAGAAATAATGGCAAAATCCTGAAATGACGTCATCAAATTAGCATTTTGTAAATTCAAATCTCTATAACTCACAATCGCTACGTTAAAAACAAGAAATATTTCACTATTCGACTTTTCAATGTACATAGAGTTGATTAAGCGAATAAAAAACTGAGGGTTAGGTGCACTTTAACACAAATCTTCATATTGTTTTGAATACCCCCAAAAATATCCCTACTCCACTCAAGCCACCCCAAAAAATACTTGCTAAAATGTTCTTACCCAAAAAATCCTGGAATTGAAAAATTTCAAACTCCCAAAAAATCCTTTGCACATCCCTGTCACTTTAAATCTGGAGTACCCCCCTGGGGTTAGAGCATCAGTTTCTCTAATTACCCCTAATTTTTTGTAATGTAATTTTGTTCTCAGATGTGTGAGATAAATGAAAGTCCATTGTTTTTGAAACTCAATCCACTTGCCAAGACAAATGATGTAGGTTCTTGTTTTTCTTGTTTGCATTATCGTATGTTTTGTTAGAAATAGTGTTAGAATCTTGATCAATCAAACTTCTATTAAATCACCCCTGCACCTCTCATTACTGGAATTCAACTTCTGATAACTTGATCTTTAATTAAATCCTGGCATGTCTATTTGGGAAATTCAATAATCGACATCAATCCATAATAGTCAATATCAATTGGGCCACATCACACGAAAAGGACCCAGACAACATGACACGTGATTTCGAGTAATTTGCATTTGAAATCAGCTGCTCAAAATGGCGGAAGCCTTGCGGTATGTGCATTCATGGCATGATTTTTACAGTTTTAATTTTTATTTCCATACTTGTTTCGCTTCCATCATATTATTTAGGGATTGAAGTGGGCAAAAAAGCTAAAAACTCAAAATCGAGAAAATATGTCATCCGGGCCCTTTTCGCGTAATGTGGCCCAATGTAAATGGTTTGAACCCTAAGCCTCAGTAGTCTGTTGAATGTGATTGTCCAGGTTAGTGTAGCTCTAAAAAGAACTGTTTATGTTCACAATGATTGACAACTACAACAGTTCTTTGCAGTATTTGCAATTGCAATTTGCAGTATCAATTTTTATCAATTAATCCAACCAATCAATAAATATAATGATCAATTGTTATATATTCTATTAATTATATCAATAATTAATAGAATATACATGTATAACAATTGATGATTATATTATTGATTGATTGGATTGATTGATAAAAATTGATACTGCAGATTATCAAAGCAAAGCAATTATTGCTTTCCAATAATCATTGGAAAGCAATAATTGCTTTGCTTTGATAATCTGCAGTATCAATTTTTATCAATCAATCCAACTGGACTTGCTGGGACTTGCTGGGATTAAATAGAATAGTTTAATTTGGGTTTTCCCTGATGATTATGGTTCAACTACATGTATATGGCTGTTGACAACTTTTCTGTTAAAAGTGTAGTAAAAGTGTTTCAAAACAGGAACAATGTTGTGTTGTACTTAACATTAATTGGACAGAATTTCAAGATGCTTACAATATTATTTTAACATTATTGTTTTAGTTACCAATCAGTTTGTATGAGTCTGTAATAGACATTGTTGATGGAGCGGTAAGGGTTTACTTTTTATTACAATATTTACTGTTACAGTGGAACCCGGTTAATACGGACACCAAGGGGACATGCCATAGTGTCCGTATTATCCGGGTGTCCGTATTAAGCGGGCATTCGGAGAAAATGTCAGGGACACATGTTTTATCGAAATAAAGACCAAAGCAGGCAGTTTTACGAGAAAACGTTTAATTTCTTAACTGTAACAATAACAAGTTCATCTTAAAGAAACCTCATGATCATTTATCATAGTCTCAGATTAAAATGTTTTAAGTACGACAATGGATTCATTTGTTTACTTTGTACTGTAATTAGACAGTGTACAGATAACCAGTGTCCGTAAAGCGGGGTTGACAATATATGAGAGTTTGTGACTCGGGACACAGAAAAGTGTCCATTGTCCGTATTAACTGGTGTCCGTATAAAGCGGGTTAGTTTTAGAGAAAATATATGAGCTTTTTGTCGGGACAAATGAAACTGTCCATTATAAGCGAGTGTCCGTATTAAGCGGGTGTCTGTAGAGCGGGGTTCCACTGTACTACTGTTATTACCACTACTTCTACTACCTGCTACCACTGTATAAGCCCTACTCTTCTGCTTTCATCTTTTCGATCCTGGCAGTGTTCACCTGGAAAACAATTTGTCGTAAATGTTGTGTGCCTCACAATATTTACTTGATTTCTCCATCATGTTGCTATTAACCCTATGATATTCAATTTTTTAATCTTTAGCATTATTTTCATGATTTATCACATTCTTATTTCTATGCATGCATTTCAATTTTAAATAATTACTCATGCGTGTAGCGGCATGAGTTATAAAATGCCCTCCGTTTTTCTTTATTTTATTTTTATTCTTTTTTTTTGGTGTCATGATTTTGCATGCAAATTTATGCATACGCATCTTTTAAATTGTGCACTTCCGGTTCATAGCTTTGCCATTTAAACTTCCTGTTTAGTGACTTCCGGCTACTCTCACTTCTGGTAAAACAGCGTTACTGAAGTGTCACGACAGCGTCTCCTACAATCCTACTTACATTACTAATGTTCACATTAGGTAAATATAAGACTTAGAAGAATCATTCCCTTCATTGTGGTACAGCCTTCATTTACAAAACATTCAATAGTAAACAACGTGGTTTGCAGGAACGATGACTGATTGAAAGGAGTAACTCTTCTCCATGTCGGACATCTTCTTATCATGTTTAAAATATATCGTAAAACTTTCTTACGCATGCACATGAGTATAGGCTGCTTGAAGCCTCTTGTTGTACATACATTAATTTTAATTATTCACTTACATCATACTCTTTTATTAGTTATTTTTTAAGGGTGCACTTTAGTTAGAGCTGGGCTCTGTTGTGTTGTCCAGCATCATGTATTTTTATTTTTACTGCTTTGGTGGAAGGTAAGTAAATAAATACCACTACCACTACCACCACCACTATCACTACCACTGCCAATATCACTACCACTACCACTACTACCACTACCACTACCACTACCACCACCACTATCACTACCACTACCACTACCACTACCACCACCACTATCACTACCACTACCACTACCACTACCACTACCACCGCGACTATCACTACCACTATCACTACCACTACCACCACCACTATCACTACCACTACCACCACCACTATCACTACCACTACCACCACCACTATCACTACCACTGCCACTATCACTACCACTACCACTACTACCACTACCACTACCACTACCACTACCACCGCCACTATCACTACCACTACCACCGCCACTATCACTACCACTACCACTACCACTACCACTGCCACCGCCACTATCACTACCACTACCACCGCCACTATCACTACCACTATCACTACCACTGCCACTATCACTACCACTACCACCGCCACTATCACTACCACTATCACTACCACTACCACTGCCACCGCCACTATCACTACCACTACCACCGCCACTATCACTACCACTATCACTACCACTGCCACTATCACTACCACTACCACCGCCACTATCACTACCACTACCACTACCACTGCCACTATCACTACCACTACCACCACCACTATCACTACCACTGCCACTATCACTACCACTACCACCGCCACTATCACTACCACTACCACTGCCACTATCACTACCACTACCACCGCCACTACCACTACCACTACCACCACCACTATCACTACCACTACCACCACCACTATCACTACCACTACCACCACCACTATCACTACCACTACCACTACCACTACCACTACCACCACCACTATCACTACCACTACCACTACCACTACCACTACCACCACCACTATCACTACCACTGCCACCACCACTATCACTACCACTGCCACCACCACTATCACTACCACTACCACCACCACTATCACTACCACCACCACCACCACTATCACTACCACTACCACCACCACTATCACTACCACTGCCACTATCACTACCACTACCACCACCACTATCACTACCACTGCCACTATCACTACCACTACCACCACCACTATCACTACCACTACCACTACCACTACCACCACCACTATCACTACCACTACCACCGCCACTATCACTACCACTACCACCACCACTATCACTACCACCACCACTATCACTACCACTACCACCACCACTACCACTACCACTACCACTACCACTACCACTACCACTACCACCACCACTATCACTACCACTGCCACCACCACTACCACTACCACTACCACCACCACTATCACTACCACTACCACCGCCACTATCACTACCACTACCACCACCACTATCACTACCACCACCACTATCACTACCACTACCACCACCACTATCACTACCACTACCACTACCACTACCACCACCACTATCACTACCACTACCACCACCACTATCACTACCACTACCACCACCACTATCACTACCACTACCACTACCACTACCACTACCACTACCACCACCACTATCACTACCACTGCCACCACCACTACCACTACCACTACCACCACCACTATCACTACCACTGCCACTGTCACTACCACCACCACCATCGCCGCCGCCACCACCGCCACCACTGCCACCACCACCAATACTACTACCACTAGACTAGTCCACTACCACCACCAATACTACTACCAATACCAATACCAATACCACTGCAACTGTAACATAACCATAGCATAATACAGTCCCTTTAACTTTCAGACACGTATGTTGTTTGTGGAGACTCATTACACATTAGCTACAGAAGAGGCTGAAAGAATTGGAGTAGATCATGTGGCTAGATTATCTAACACAGGCACAGTCGATACATCAACAGGTTTGTATGCAGTGGAACCTTGTTTTAAGATCTATCGTAAGATATTAAGCAGTTAAGCTGCACCTTTTTACCAAAAATTTTAACTCAAAATCAGGTCTCTAGCTTATCTGCAAGAACATGTACAAAAAGGTTACTGTATTTTCACTGTATGAGTTGAAGTGGTCTATAAGTTCACCCTACGTTTTGAGCCCTGAGACTCCTGTTAAGCAAGGAAGAACATTTTGGGGTTTAGCACTGATCTACAGTGTTTAGGTTTAACCCTTTACATGCTAAATCCCGCAAGATATTTAAGGGTTTTGGGGTTTTACACATGGAAGCCATTGTGACATCATCAATTCACATGTCACAAGATAACTTTGACATGCAGTTGATGCAGAACGGATAGATCTTTGCATTCATGTATCAACTTTGGGAATCGGTCAATTTCTTCCGGAGTTATGCAGGAAAAACCTGTTAAATTTTTGTTGCAAATTTTTGTTGCCAAATTTGGCTCACATATCAGACATCCTTCCAGATTCATTTCTCGGGTTCCTAAAAAGGTTGGGTCAAACCTTTTTCAGCTGAAAGAAAGTGTATAAATAGCCAAAGATAGCAAGTAAAGAAAGGGAGGACCAAAGATGAAGGAAACAGAGAGAAGGGAAAAAATCATACAGGAAAACACTTATTTCTTTTAAAGTCTAAAGTCTCAGATTATGCCTGCTCCAAAGATAAAATTGATTGTTTTCACTCAGAAACTATATAAACACCTTGTTCCCATTCACAAATATGAGGGCCTAACATAGGGTTGGCGGGATGCGGGATAAGCCTTTTTTCAATGCCGGGATGCGGGATGAAAGAAAATTGGAAGGCGGGATGCGGGATGGTTAGAGGTGGGCGGGAAGCGGGAAGTTCGTCATCTTCATGGCGGGACACGGGAATTCTTGATTTTTCGGGTGGAAACGGGATGGATGACGACAATGCACTCGCCGGATATTTCACGATTCCGTGAAGGAAGACAAGTCTGGATGTTTACATAGGTGATTTTTCAAACCGGTGTTTTTCTATCCTGTCTTTCTTTGAAATCAAGCGTTAAGTCATTGAGTTAGTGGCTACCTTGAGGTCGGTAATATATATTCCGACCCTAAGGTAGCCGTTAAGTCATTGGGTTAGTGGCTACCTCGAGGTAGGTAATAATGTAATACACTCTGACCAACTGTTTGGCTTCATGAAAAGCTCGTATACAGTGACCAACGTAAGTACGAAAAAGCCGTTATCTAAGTGCCGCATACAGAGAACAGCCTGATCCTCTTAACTGCAGATATTTATTTTTAAATCATATTGTTATAGCATTTCAGGTTGGTGAAAATCCAGCACTCTCTAAACGGACTGTTCAATAAAAACAAGTCTGTTTAACATTGTTTTTTTTTGCGCTGAATATGCAAGAAGTTAGGATGATAATAGGTGTTCGTGAAGTCAGCGCTGTAAACCAATGCCCCGGTACTCTTGATCTTCTGTTATAACAGTCACCTTGGTTCCGTAATAGCGAAAGTCACCTTCAGTAATTCTCCCTAACACACACATTTTCCATTGATATTCCACTTTCAAGTATTATATAAAATTGCCATGAAATTGCAAATTCTCCCTAGTAACATTTTCCAGACAGCCCTAATTGAAGCAGTGGTAATTGAGCAATGCACATTGCCCAGACGCTGTGCAAACAATGTCGATGCAGATTTCGTAACGAAAGAATGCCAGCGCGGCTTCAAAACGTGCTCTATCTACTCAAAATGCTACAGAATTAAGTTCGAAAAGTTGTAATGGTATGAAATGTAGGCATATATTAAAATACCAACTCTTTTGAGATAACAACACTGAAATTCCACCTCGTGGATTCCACTGAAATTCCTGTTTATTTATATAGAGATTGTGAATTTCAAAACTTGCAAAAGTTGCCTTGTAGAAAAAAAAAAAAGTTTAGTTTTACAATATATTTTATGTTTTCCACAAAAATACGTATTCCACATTTCCCCCACTCCCCATTTGCCACACTCCTAATTTTTCATACCCTCCGCGTTTTCTACACTCCGCGTTTTTCACACTCCGCACTCCGCATTCCTCTCTCCCCACCCGGCATATTCCATACAACCTTCTCTATCAGATTTCGTGGGTAACCCTATGTGGTAGGCGTGTTTTGAAATTTGTTTTTCAAATTTGAAATTTTGAAGTTTGGAGTGATGGAGGGCCTTCGTCATGATCCACGCGCTGTTCTCTGATAAAGAAAACTTTTATTTGGCTCCTCAATACTTACTCAATTTAAACGAATGAAACTAAACTGACTGCTGCTGTTTACCGCAAACAAACACCGAGGTCGTAATGCATTAGTGCGCGGAAATCGCGTCTTGTCCGGAAAAAAACTGCGACTTGTAATGCAAAAAAAGTATTTCGGAAGCGGGATAGGGATGACATGTTCGAAGCAAGCGGGATGGCGGGATGAAAGAAAAAACAGTGGCGGGAAGCGGGATTGGGAAACCCTATTTTAGACCCTCAAATATGCATTATTTTTTTAGCACAGGAAACACCAAATTTGGCCAAAAAATCTATGTAAACCCACTTTTTTCACCCCAAAAAGCATGTTTTGAGTGAAATTCCGCAATTTTAGGGTTAAAGGGATATTTTGACGGTTCAGCACATGTGTGTAAATTAAAATGCTTTATTCACTCTCTTACTGATTTTATCGGTTAAAAAACCACTCACATTTACTTCAATAATCACATACTATAAGTTTTGATGTCGCCTGTGGTAATTTATGGATATTTTCTGGAATCATCTAATGAATATTAATATGTCACACTGAGACGTTTTCATCGTTTAAAGTTATTTACTACAGTGATGCTGCTAAAAGTCAAGTTAAGGATTATCAAAAGCTTGAAACTTCATTACAAAACATCAAGAACAAATAAAAATAAATCACAAGTTGGTTCTTAGAGCCCTTTGATCTTTTTTTGGTTTATTTCTTGTTACAGTTTCAGAGCATCTGCTTGCTCAGTACAATGCGATCAAGATGCTGCACTCCAGAGTGAAGATGATTCTAGAATATGCCAAAGCTGCGAAAGATGGTGAGATGACTTACATTGTTGGAGCCTTTATTGGGAACTTATTATTCAATAAGTAATGCTGTTCCTATTTTTTGTTCATCACAGTGTAGTTGAATATCAGTTAATTAACATATTGATCTAAAAAAATTAACCCTTCAAAAATATACTTTTTCTGTTCTCTTCATATTTTGAAAAAAAGTACTCGTTACTTACCTTGTGAAGTTTCAAGTCAAAACCCGTACGGGAAGTGCCATTATTTTAACTTTACATTTCAATTTCAGCTTGCCACCATTACTCAATTCAAAAATGACCGGGACCGAACCCTGAGAGTTGGATCGAGTTTTCCTAAAGATTTTGTGACGTCAATGACTCAACAAGTGCCTTTTGGCTTTGTTGTCTGTGACCCGGAGGGAACCACGTTGAGTCATTGACATCACAAATCAAGTCACGTGTACCAGATCGCAAACCAGTAGAACGTGGGCTCAGATTTATGAACGGAGTAATGGCGGACGGATTTTACGTGATTTTTGTGGGTTTTCGGCCAGCTATTTCTGTGCTGTACAAGAATATATCAATCTAATTTATAGCAATTCGCATTTGTCTCATAGATACATCTGCATTAAAAAAAGCGGAAAAGAAATACAAAAATTTTTGTCATAGTGGCACTTTAAGAAAAATCAAAAATTTTGTTTTGTAGTATATTAAAAAACAAAATTTATTGGTACCATGCAAAAATACTGCCAAAGAGGTTTTATTTGAATGGTCACACCATAGGATTTCATCCACAAACTCAAAAGTTTGAACTAAACTACATGTCACCATAATTTACTCTTAGAGTGAAAGGGTTAAAGAGGGGTATGGACCCCCTCAGGTGCTGAGACAACCATCCTTGAAATCCAAAATGCAACGCTAGACCTGCTTGTCAAAGTCAAGGTGTAACTTGAGGTGTAGACGAGGAGAGGTTATCCTAAAAATATGAAGTGTTCATAAGAGTGTGTGTGTGGGGGGGGGGGGGGGGAGATTCAATCAAAGGCTCATTTGAGCAAATTTGTGAATGCAAAATGTTTGGACCCTCCCCTCTCCTTAGCCTGTTCCAGGCTCTCAGATAGTGGGGGAGAGCATTAATGTTGGAGCGAGCGCCCCTCCAACCCCAGTCCCCACTCGTGTTTTCTTTGCTACCAACGTTTTTCGCTCGCCCCCACTATCTGAGAGCCTGGAACAGGCTACCCTCTCCCCACCCTCCTTTCCCCCCAACACCATCACCTTGGGCAAGATAGGTGACCATAACATATCGAGGGGTCAACGTAACAGACGTTCAATCAAGCAATCAAGTGAAATTTTGCCCCATTGCTGTGACTCATTCAACACTTCACGCATTCACAAGTTAAAAATGAATGGTAAGGGAGTCACTGTATGTCACAGAGACAATCCATAAAGTAATACCAGCCACCCCTGTCTTATATCAAAGGCTCCTGTGAGCCAACACATGAATACGAAATGCTAATGGAAACGCAATATTCCAGTTTTTTTTTTTTTTTTGGAAATTAAATGTAGCGACTTTTGACAAACACAAACAAACAAAAAACAGTAATTTTCAATTCGGAAAAGAAAAAAAAAACGTCCTATGCGAGAATCGAACTCATGTCCTTTGGCTCCCTCCAGCTCTATTGTCCCATCATTTACCCACTACACTACCTAGGATTTGGCTAATTATATTACCAAGGCCAAATTTTGTTATTTCAAATGATATTTTAGCATAAAATAATAGTTAATGTAAGAAAGCAACATCAAATCTGAGCCCACAATCACCTCTGCGGCCTCATCTCACATGTTGCTCCTTATTTGGCACTTGTCTTCCTTATTTGGCTCAAGGCAATCAAACAGGTTAAATTGTGTGACCTTTGTAAATCACCCTCATCTCAGAAGGCTGCAAGTTTCCCCGCAGCAAAATTGATTAGAAGTCACGGGCTTAAGTAACTAAGTCCTCCGTCTAGTGCTGGCCCAAAATAGCCCACCAATTCGTGAGTCGTAGAAGCAGTTTATCTCGCCCTAGCTTAATTCGCGTGGACGTTGAGCGCCCACCATTTAACTCGCAGCCTCGAACACACGGCGCTGCTTCTTCAGCCGACTCTGCCGGATTCGCATATCCCGCACAGAAAACACATGAAAACTATCCACGAGGATCCACCGCTAGCTCCTGCCGAACGATCGCTATTGCCGGCCCAAATCTTCCCCGCGAGACTCTTCCATGATAATGGCGACCAAGAATCGAAGGGGGCGTTCCTTCAAACCCAGCGGAGCTGGCTCATTTTATAATCGGCATGATCGTGGATGAGCACGATGTCTCCGAGGTATCATCATTTACCTTAAAGAGAACCAAGAGGCTAAACAGATTCACCAAAACATTCTGGATCACCGCCTTCCCGTTCCAGCTCTTGACGATGACGTGGCCAGCATGGTCCATTTCCTCTAAAGCCAGGTCCTGTTTTTTTTTTTTTAATGTTTTAATTTTGTTTGTGATTAAGCTTAAGTTTAAGCTTATATTGTTATGTCTTTGTGCCAATTTTTCCCATCGTTCTTTTGTCAGTGCTATTTTACCTTTGTTTCTGTATTCGCGTACTCCTTCGCGTACCCCTTTCCCATACCGTAATGCCATGTGTTTTTCACTGCACAGCACAACATTCACCTTTAGTTTACAGCGGATTCAGGTTGAGTGTGAAGCGGTGTCAGTTGTCACGTTCGTTGTCACGGTTGGTTGATCACGTTGCGAGGCAAAATGACAGACGTTGCTAGGCGGGAATGACAAGGTTTTGTCAGCGATTTCGCGCGTTGTGAAAAGTGTAGAGCTATTCGTGTTCTCTGATCTTCATCACAAAACGGCGCACTATAATGATTGAAATCAAAGTAGAGTATTCTTATTATTCGGGGAAAAGGATAACTCCTGTCTTTTTGAACGAGGAAGATCTCGTCAACCTGGAATACAGCGAATTTGTGACACGTATTGTCAGCGAAGTGCCCCATCTTCGAAAGTTGAATAATTTGCGAGTTACCGTAAAAGATGAAACTATTGAAGAGGTGGATTTGTCGCAAAAGTATTTTAAGTTACAAATAAGAGGATTATTAGAGAAAGGAGCAAAGAGCATTAAATTGAGAGTTTTCGAATTCGATTCGCCAGCCGTCGATCCAGCGAGTAGAGTACACAACATGGCTTTCACCGCGGGAACAGCAGTCTATTTCGAACTGCATTACACACTGCGGTTGTCGAAGTTACTCCGTGCGGTAAATTCCCGCAGTCATACAAACAGTCAAGTATTTCCGCATAAGTTATAGATGGTTTCTGTCTTTTGAGGACTTCAATGAGTTCAAGATCTCCATCAGATAAGCGGGTAGGGTTTCCTCCTCCATGTTTCACCGGGCTGGGAGTACCGGTCTCGCAGTACTGCTTCCAAATTTTGGAAACAACGGCCGTGGAAAGATTAAGTTCGTTTGCTATGTCAACAAATCGGCCAGGAAATAACGCTGTAACTGGATTGCCTCCTCTTTGAATAATCTTGTCAATGATGGAACGTCGTAAATCGGATGATAATGAGACTCCACGAAGATACGAGCGGCCTCTGTTACTAACGGTCCACATTTTCACAACGCGCGAAATCGCTGACAAAACCTTGTCATTCCCCCCTAGCAACGTCTGTCATTTTGCCTCGCAACGTGATCAACCAACCGTGACAACGAACGTGACAACTGACACCGCTTCACACTCAACCTGAATCCGCTGTACGTACGTTCATATCACGTTCCTTTTGTGTCCCGCCGGTTTTCTTCGCGATTCTTCACTTTTGTTTTCATATCTATACCTAAATATCATTTGTTTTCAGTTCGAGTGAGTTCACGCTAGTTTTTAGTTGGTTACTGGCGATTTGGACTATGTGCAGCTATGTGCGACGCAAATTTGTTCGATATGTTTATTTATTAACAAGAATCCGTACACAGTTCGAACTCGTGGCGTCGTTATTTTAAAAAAATCCAGTGCATTATTTAGTGCTTTGTGTGCTTTTGCGGCGAAACACTGACACTTGATATCACGTAGTTTTTAATAAACTGACCAAAGGTCACTCCTATCTATTGCTTGTGTTTTGTTGCGATACGAAAGAAACAGCGTGACAGCTGGTTACATATTTTTTGACGTATATTTCCGGTTCGCAAAACTGCGGAAATTGTGGAACATTCGACTGAAGTCATAAGCAAATAACATTGAATATTAGAAGATGTGATTCAAACACAAGCATACTCAATCTTCTATAATCTGAACAATCCTAAACAAATACTACATAACCTTACTATGTTGTAGACCGTAGCAAGGATTAAGCATACAAGAAAACAAAGGAACACCGCGATGCGGCCGTCTAATATTTTTACCACTGAAAACAGCATCAACAGCGAGCACAAAAGGGCAGTCATAAGCGACAGGGAAGGTTGCTGGATCCATACAGAAATCGTAGCCAACCATTATTTCACCTGTGACCTTTGTTAACCTCATTTTATTTATTTTTTGTTCCATATCCATGTTATCTCACAGCATTGAATATTATTTTTCGTTTGCAAACGTGTGCCATCCATAAATCTGCTCCCTGGGCCTACAATTCCAAAGTCTGGTCCTCGCTATCCAGTGGACATCTCCCGAAAGCACTGAGTGGCTGGCTCATAAACGCTGGAAATTAGTGTACAACACTGACCATGTCACCAAGACGTAGCTGTCCATCAACAGTCAGAAGTAATGACCCTGCCTTGGACCCTGCAGAGATCTTGCTTTCTACAGTATTCTTACAGTAGCTAGGCTTATTTTTGTATCTTCTGGTACCTGATTGCCCCGAGCTCTAGGGGTGGTGAGCCTGCATTTTCTGGGAGTACACGTTCCCTTATTTTTTCCCACTGGGTTTTTTAAGGGTTTTCGTGACAGGCGGGCGAGCATTTGAATCAGTACCAGCCCATTACAAGGTTCACACAACTTGGGAACTTAGCATCCAGCCTTATATTATTTTATCTTCTTCCGTTTATTTATTTTTAATTTTTTGAATTTCAATTTTTCTTAAGCAAACATTCACTATTTCAGCAACCGATTTTGATTATCGGGTACCCATAACCTAGTTCTTCCACTAGCTCCGAGAATGTAGTGATATCTTCCTTTTTTTGAACGTGAGTGGTTTCCCTGCTAGTAACCGCATCTTTTCCCACACTTCCGTGTGAACTCTGTACATGGGATTTTTTCTACTTAGTGGATTAGCCAGAATCGTTTTGACAGTTTGTGGTCCCATAGTGTATACTTAGGGCATAATGGTATTACAGGACCCCAGATCTGACATCTCATCCCAACCACATCTGCGCAACCCTACTTTTGTCGAGGTTGTCATAAAAAAGTGCAAAACTGACCCTTTCCAGGAGCCTGCCAAACTCAAACTATTCTTAACGTTCCTCAGAACCCACAATAGCTTCCTGCCTCTCCAGATATCCTAGCTAGAGAACACTGTATAAATGTCTCACATACTTTGCGAACACTAGGATGTCTCATTGTCCTGCCAATGATGCTATATTTAGTTTATTTTGGTTGACAATTCCTGGCTTGCAAGTGACATCATATAAACAAAACAAAAATAAAATGACAGTTGTAGGTTAATTTAATGTAACATTGGGGAGCCCAATCTTTTGTGATGAGAATTCTCGCTCCATACAATTTTACCAAAATGGCTAATGTCAAGATTTGGCCCTATGTGTAGGTTTTAAACTCTCTACAATTCCATAAACACTTTGGATGCTCCTGATCTGAATTTTGATTAACATGTTATGACCTATGTGCAAGCCAAGAATATCCGGTCACATTACCTATTCTTCCCCTTACTCCCCTCTCTCCCCATGCAGTTGTGTTCATTCCATTCCACATTTGGGGCATGCAACGTCTGCTCCCAGCCTTTGCTGCATGGTGGAGATAGGGCCTTAAGGGTTAGCTCAGTGCGACAGCAGCCTTCGTACACTGTACCCCTAATAATTTGAACTATTATAAGTTGGCATCAGTACCCCTCAATCATTGATCGAGGTTTATTTGACACCTTAACACGGAGAGCATCCTCAAATTCATAGGTTTCTAGGTTCGGTTACAGTATGGCCTAGGGCTTCGCACAGGGTACTTCTCGTTCCACTCGGCGTTTTGGGCGGGGAATTGCTGCCTGCGGCACCCCTTCAGCCCTGTGCTGAAGCCCCGTCAGGGAGGGGGCACACGACCCTTGCTGGACTGGGTTAACTTGGCCCCAGGACATTACCCCAGCGTCGGTGCTCGCCTTGCAGTACAGGCATGAGGCACCCCCTCGGCATGGCGCCATGTGCCGAGGCCCCTCATCTGGTGGGTTTATCCGGTCGGTGGGTTCTATCCGAGCCTTGCCAGTATATTCCCTGCCCAGTTTACGCCCACAAATGAGTGTCTTTATTGCGTGTCGAAACATTAAATGATATTTTAGCATAAAATAATAGTTAATGTAAGAAAGCAACATCAAATCTGAGCCCACAATCACCTCTGCGGCCTCATCTCACATGTTGCTCCTTATTTGGCACTTGTCTTCCTTATTTGGCTCAAGGCAATCAAACAGGTTAAATTGTGTGACCTTTGTAAATCACCCTCATCTCAGAAGGCTGCAAGTTTCCCCGCAGCAAAATTGATCCCTCCCGCCCTCCCATACTTATTCATTGCCTATGCTATAATTGCTCTGTTACTTAGACCTTAATCGCTTACTAAGTTTGATTGATGAAAAATTTTACTCATTAAGTCTTATCAATAAATTAAGGGCGGGGAATTGCTGCCTGCGGCACCCCTTCAGCCCTGTGCTGAAGCCCCGTCAGGGAGGGGGCACACGACCCTTGCTGGACTGGGTTAACTTGGCCCCAGGACATTACCCCAGCGTCGGTGCTCGCCTTGCAGTACAGGCATGAGGCACCCCCTCGGCATGGCGCCATGTGCCGAGGCCCCTCATCTGGTGGGTTTATCCGGTCGGTGGGTTCTATCCGAGCCTTGCCAGTATATTCCCTGCCCAGTTTACGCCCACAAATGAGTGTCTTTATTGCGTGTCGAAACATTAATGTAAATATGTTTACATCTGAGTGATGGATCGAGCAAGCGAGTGAGTGAGTGAATTAGCCACCATTACTGATAACCCATTCACTACGCTAGCACGTATTCACAGGTTAATAAAAATTGAAGGGTCCCTTTAACCACTAGGTCGCGCTGCCTCATGTTAATAGACCACTTTCATAATGGCGCCCGATTTATTTATTCTTTTATATGTATGTTAATTAGCCTCACTGGCCTCATTTTAGAGTAAAAATTCTTTTGAATTTCGCACATGTTACCGAGGCCAGTGAGGCTAATTAACATACATATAAAAGAATAAATAAAACGGCTGCTATTATGAAAGTAGTCTATATATCTGTTAATGCAGTTGTTTGTTTGTATTTTATTCATTTAGGAGAAGTTCCATGTAACCATGAAATAATGCGTGATGCCTTGAGTTTAATTCAGAGGCTGCCAGTCATGAAGACAGACATATTTAGAGAAGACTTTTATAATGTAAGTATTTCTCAGCTCCGTACATGTATGTTGAACCTTGTTGTAAGTTTTATCCCCCCCATCCCCCCCACCCCCCCCCCCAAAAAAAACCAACAACAACAAATATCCAAAGTGCCAATAAAATGGCTGCATTTCAAACAATGAAACCCCTCATGTGTTCTCTTTTTTGTTTGAGCCCCTTATTATGGATGCAAAATTCGCAAAAATTGATGGTAGTTAAATACATTGAACTCCTCATAATTAATTCCTTATTAACCCGCTGCCTCGCTTCAATGGAAGGTGGGTGCCTGGGATATCCAAGGGCTTCCACTGTGGCCAGCCAGCCCCTAGATAGAATACCGCTCCCATGGCTGGCAAATCCCCACAACCCAGCCATGAGCCCCCATTTCAGGCACCCGTCACACTGATAGAATCAGTGAAAGGAAAGAAAAAGAGGGAGGGGGGAGGGACGTAGACAAACCGTTGTTTAAAAACCAACAGCGCAAGCTGCTAAAAGGCAATCGCTATAAACGCTAACCACCCAAGAAAGGAAAAAACGAGCAGCGCGAGCTGCTCACACGCCACTAACAAGAATGTTAAAACACGCTGAAACAAAGCTGGATCCAACCATGTGAGCCTGCACTTGAACACGTGACCACTGACCAGGAGGACCGCCCGCTAAGCTCGTGGCAGTTAACTTTGTCAAAATATCATTTTAACTAAATTAAAGAAAATTTCTAAATCTGTCATAAAAAGAAGCAAGTGTACAGTTACTGTAGAAAACCTTCTCATGATCTCCATGGAACAAATTTACAACCACCTCATTCTTACGGCTACTTTTTATGGCCCAATCAACAGCTTGGTCATAGAAATTTCCAGTGGGAATCGGAAACTTCATTAATAATTATGGCTAACCATTGATGTTGTTGAGGCGCGGTTGTCTAGTTGTTAGTGTGTCGGACTTTGAACCTGAAGATTGGTGGTGCAAGGTTTGGTCTCTGCTGTCCCATTGTTTTCTTAAACAAGAGACTATTTTACTCCACATTGTCTCTCTTCGCCCAGCTGTATAAATAGGAACCATTCACATGATGCTAGCCTGGGATCCCTGTGATGGACCAGCATTCCATCAAGGGAGGAGTAGCAATACTCCTAATTGCTTTATAATACAGAAACCTAACAAAATGCTGGGGTTACCCTGCAATGGACTAGCATTCCATCCAGGTGGGGAGTAGCAAAACTACTACAGTGAAACCTGTATTAAGCGGACCCCATATTAAGCGGACACGCACGATTATGCAGACACTAGCTGCTTGGGTCCCCAAATTTTTTTCCCACATTTATTGTAAAACAAACCTGTATTTAGCGGACCCCTCTATTAAGCGGACACTAGCGAGGGTCCAGAGAGTGTCCACTTAATACAGGTTTCACTGTAGTTGCTTCATGAAACTGGGCGAAGCTCTGGTTGCATGGGTTGCCTGTGGCTCATGCACCGGACTTTACCTACTGCCAGATTTTGGTGGCCTAATGATTAATAGAGCTGCTCTGTACTTCACAATGTTTACTTCTTCTTTTTGTTTTACAGCAATGTAATGATGTTATGTTAATGTGCTATCTGTCCACGATAACAAAAGGCGCCAACAGCTTAAATGAGGTGGGTTTTACGAAATCAAGAGAGGGCTGGGAGGGCCTGTCGCTTCATACGGTCCAGTTTGAAAACTTCCACACACTTACCAAAGCAATAGAATGATATTAACAGTGATATACTCAAATTCTTGTTGAAATTAACATAATGTAACACAGATGCAAACGATTTTTAGAAAGTGTGTTCTAAGATTAATATAAACCTATTAATCTCTTTAGAGCAGTTTTCAATTGAGTGTGGTAAAACCAAAACCAAAGTAATTACTCTGACCAATCACAGCAGTCACAAACAATCCAATGAACCAATCAGAGCTCGAAGCAATTACATGTTGGAGGCGTCAAGCGCGGGAAAACGCGTGCGAGCAAGTCTCGATTGGTTTTGGTTTTACTTCTGATTGGTCGAGAAAGTGGCGCGAGATTTTTTAGCCAATCACAAAGCGTAGCGATGCAAAACCAAAGCAATATGTGTCATTACTTTTCACACTCAATTGAAAACTGCTCTATAGTGCAAAGCTCATTGTTAATTCATGATAAGTCCTAATTAGTGTTTACTCTTTCTTTTTCAGTTCATCAACAAGTTCAATGTCGTCTATGACAGAGGAATGGGACGAAGAATGAGAGGAACACTGTTTTAGAATCCAAAATAAATTTCTTGGCTTATTTGCTATTCTATTTTCCATGGAGTAAGATGAAGCAGCACTGTCCTGGCTGATAAATCGTGTTTTCATTATTATGGACAAGAACTTGCTTTATGCTTGTTTTATTTTCTTGAAATGGGAAGAAGAAATGGAAGGAAAGAAATATTAACTAAAAAGACAAAATTACGGCTAAAAGATCCCATAAAAACAAAAACATTCCACAAAAAGCGTGTCCCACCGGAGCGGTTTCTTTTTTTTCCCTCGATTTTTGAACGGGCTAATTTTTGTTTTTGACTGAAGTGCGACCAGGCCCATACTTTCTGAAATGGAAACATCCACAAAAAAGATCTCTGACTCCCCTTTACCATTTTTGCGATAAATCATGATGGTTGAATCATGACAGGCGAATCATGGTGGTTCTGCACACGGCACTCAATAATCCTTTAACCCTTCTGCAAAAAATCAAAATTCAAGAAAAATCCCAAATTTAAAAAAACCCTTCTGCAAAAAATCAAAATTCAAGAAAAATCCCAAATTTCATTTTGTAGAATAATGGTACCATGCAAAAGTATTGCCAAAGAGATTTCAAAAAAATGGACTCAATAGTTGGATGTACCCGGTACACTACATGTCCCCATCATCGACTCTGGGAGTGTCATGGCTAAGTCAACATGTATAATACTTTTGCAATGCTTTTGTTTCTCGAATTGTACAGGATGTTTGTAACCATATTTCAATTCTGTTAACATTATCCTGATCATGTTACTAATTTAAGATACATGTATATAATATACTTAGTTTTGGCAATAAATTCTTGTCCAACTGTTGTTGTAAAACTTGATGGATGTAGATGTTGTGGTTCAATTTTATCTTTGGTTCAAATTTTATTTTCCTTTGTTTTTGGCTATGGTAATGTGTGATAATGAGTTTTAAACAAAGGAAAATAAAATTTGAACCAAGGATAAAATTGAACCACAACATAGATATATATCTTACAGCAAGTTCGATTGCGAATTGCAACATTAAAATTTACTGACACAGTCTTTAGACCAACACACATGGCGAAAACGCGCTAAATATGTAATATTGCTCTCCTCTTACTTTTACCGAGATTACATATAAGAAACTGGTTGTATTGATGAAACTTACGAACCGTTTTGGTCACTCTTGGTGTTTTCCTGGTTGATAAACAACTTGTCGAAACTGCGGTATTCGCCCTATGGTCTTGCACGCAGATTTTAGGCTTCGTTGTTTACGAATGGTAATGAAATTTGACAATTCGTCAGGTGGGTAACACCATACCCTGGGGTGTAGTTCTCAGGCATGTATGCTCCAATAGACAAATTCGGCTAACGCATTGTTGTACCCAATTCAAATCTTATGGGATTAGAACTCTTTGTGCGTCATATGTCCATATCAATGAAGCATTGACAAGGAAATTATATGGAAATACTGTGAACAAAGGATGTTATTCCCAGAAGGTTTGAATTGGGTACAACAATACGTTAACCGAATTTGTCTATGGAGCCATTGTTTGTCAGCTCCCTAAGGAATCAAACGCGATAAATGCTTTTTGGTAACCTTCGTTTACATTAGAGCGTTTGCTTTGCTACGGTTTGTGATTGGCTAAAAAATCTCGCGCCATTTTCTCAACCAATCAGAAATAAAACCAAGACCAATCGCGACTTGCCTGTACGCGTTTTCCCGCCCTTGGCGCCGGCTACATGTATTTGCTTCGAGCTCTGATTGGTTCATTGGATTGTTTACGACTGCTGTGATTGGTCAGAGTAATCACTTTGGTTTTGGTTTTACGACTCAAATGAAAGACGCTGTATTTTACAAATACACGTTTTGAAAAACTTATGAAAACCTATAGACTTGTTCTAGGTTTGTGTCTCTATTTTAATTTTTAAAATGCGGCTTTGCGTTTTATAATTTTACTTCATAGTGGGAAAAGGTCGATTGCCTAACAGAAACTGACAAACAAACAAACAAAAAAAAGCAACCACAGTTATGTCTCTTCCTTTGCAAACTAACTTTTTGCTCCTGCCATTTGGTTGCCTTATCTGTCTTATCTAATCATGGCAAGTTTTATTTCCCATGAGTACATCTGTTGCTTTGGGACTGATGCCGGATGCTTCAAAACACCATCTACAATTAAATTTCTGCTTTCTGCTAACAAGACACTACATCTGGATTTGTAAATGCAATGAAACAGCACCTACAATCGAATGCTTCCTGCGATAGCTTAAAACAATTTATGAAATCGAAGTCAAAGCGGGTGACACCCTCCCCAAAAAATGGAAACTCCTAGACACTCTATTGTAAGAGATCCCCCCCCTCCCCTCCGTTCCCCTCCTCCCCCTCCTCCTGTAGCAATATCCTTCAGTAGAAGTTGGCGAAAATGCCCTGTAATGACTGGCACAATGTTTTTAAACCCCTTTTCTCACCATTGTTATTAACTGTGTAAATAAGTAATGTGAGTAGTCAGATGTGTAAGTATCGTTTGTAAATAATGTACTTAGTATAGCAAGTGATGTAAATACTGTTAGTAAAATGATGTAATTCGTGAATCAATGTAAGTAAGTTATGTAAAGTTTAATAAAAGTTTCGTGTCAAAAAAAAAAAACAAAGTTTTATTTCCCTTGCTGCCGCTAATTGGTCAACCTGAATTCTTTAAACAATTTCACATTGTTCTCAAATTTGTCAAATTGTAGACCGGGTTAACTCAGGCCACCTTTTTCAAAATTTCGCTAAGCGCACCAATGCCATTTGTCACTCTAATAGAACTTCTAACTTTTGAGGATAGGACAGAAACCAGTGCCTCCTTTCCGCAAGAGTTTTAAAGTTCTTTCAGAACACTGAAGGGGATCTCCAAGTTAATCAATTTTCCAATAACGTTTGAAGACGTGAGGATTCTGTGATAGCCTTCAAAACTTTGCTACCCTCAACTGCATCGTGCGCATTGAAATCTTGATTACTGATGTTTCAGATACCACGCAGCTCTAAACAACCTCTACTTTCATTGGACCTACATATCACGCAGCTCTATTATTTTTAAGGCTAGGATCCATTGTTGTGTTGCCTGTTATATTGTTTTCTCAGCAAATCAAAGAAAACCTTGTAAGAGCTGCGTCAAATGTTTCGTGATAGATACGTCCCAGGGTATTATGGTGTTACCCCCCTGACGAATTGTCAAATTTCCTTACGTTCCAATGCAATGATTCGTAATCAACGTAGCCTAAAATCTGCGTGCAAGACCATACGGCGAATACCTCAGTTTCGAGAAGTTGTTTATCAACGACATCAACCAGGAAAACACCTAGAGTGACCAAAACCGGTTCGTAAGTTTCACCAATACTACCAGTTTCTTGTCGTTATATGTTTTAGGAGGAAATAACATATAATCTCGGTAAAATTAAGAGGAGAGCAATATTACATATTTAACGCGTTTTCGCCATGTGTGTTGGTGTTAAGACTGAGTCAGTAAATTTTAATGGTTTGTAGCATTCGAAATCGAACTTGCTGTAAGATATAACGCATGCCCAAACAACATATTCTTGGTGTTACATGTCCATGATTATTATTTTTCGAGGCACAATGTTTTTTTTTTCACCTCGGGTGGAAATAAGCTCCCTAGTTGACGGCATTTCTGTTGCAGCGTTTCTGTTCTGACGATTTTTTTGTTACTTGGCCACATTCTAGACTATTCCAATGAAGGACAATGAAGTCGATTCCCAAATTTTTGCCAAATAAAACGGCTGATCCTCGGTGTAAAAACCAACGCACGAGTGACGTAAAACAAAGAAAACGAAAGGTACTCAAACAATAGAGTGCAAGACAACAAAGGTAGAAAACAAAGAAAAAAGTCACAGGCTTTTACACCGAGGAAAACCCAATAAAACTGACCATTTTTTTCTAGGAGGGCCTCAATATGAAATGAGGGTTTGCGCAAATCCAGCTTTTGGTTCCTGTATTTATTTTGAAGAAAATCGGTTCATATTTATTAATCCATACTTCATTCAACTAGGAGATGCAAAACGAATTATTGCAATAGAGTAAAAAACAAAGAAGTTTAATATAACCAAAAGTTTGCCGTTGCGAAATTGCATCCACTGGTCACAGATGAGCGCATTTTTTTCTCGCTCAGTGCCAACTGGTGTCCAAGCTCCCACGATAGCATCAAACTGAGGCTACCAAAAAATCCATCATGGCGGTCAAAAAACGACCTTCCATTTAACTTCTGCTTTACCACGTTGAATTTGTGTTAGTGTGTTCAAATAGCTTACACATACCAATCAGAAGTCATGAAGAGGGCTAATCCAGACTATTCCACGACAGTTGTAGAGGAAAAACCTCTAGAGACCCTCGATTATGGCACCCAAAGTCAACCAGTGTTAAAACTCAAAAGGAGCAGGCAGGCAGTTGACGCTTCAAAAAGACTTGCTTTCGAGCTTTCTCAGTACTCAACGCAACAAGAAATCCTTCAAACTCTTGTTGACCTTGAAAAAGAGCTTCCATCAGAGTCCTTGGAGGTTGCTGAGTTTGTGATTCGAACTTTGTGGGAGAGGTTTTATGAGACGGAAGATGTTGTTGTTAGAGTGAAAGTCATTTCTTTGCTTGGAAGCGTTGGAAGGTTCCCTGGAGTCAATATTCATGCAGTGGTTGAAGATTTGATCAATCTCTTGAATGCTGATGGCGAAACCAGGAATATAGGTACCACTTGTCTATGCATTTTGCAAAAAAACTTTGCCTGTGACTTCCACCAATGCCCCCAACCCCTCCCGGGGGGGGGGGGGGTACTCTGCAAATTTTTGGGTGGGGTGTGCTGTTGTGCTGCTGGGACTCTGAGACCCTTAACCTATACTAGACCATTTTCGCTGCATTTTGCAACCCTATTCTAGACTAAACACCAAAAAACCGTACCCTATCCTAGACCTATTCCAGACTCGCTTTCTTTGTTATTAGTTAACAGGGGTCAGTAAAAATGCCGTTCTGCCTGTCATACCAATTTTTAAATATGCCATTTGCCAGTAAACCTTGTCTAGACTAAATTCTTCACGCAACTGATCAGTTTCGCAGAAAATGATATCCTATTCTAGACCAAAACTCTCTGATTACTATACCCTATTCCAGACCAAACTGCGTGAAAACCATACCCTTCACAGCAGCACATACCTATATAGCTCATATATGGGAGTACCTTTTAGGGGTCAAAATTTGCAGATTGGTACTGCTTAGGGTACTTAAATCTAAAATGACCACAGTTAGAATTATTGCAGTACCATTTAGGGTAATAACAGGGCTTTTGATAGGGTGTGATAAAAAAATGAAAATTATGCCATTTTTTCAAGGTAAATTATGCCTAAAGAAAGGACTATTATGCAGAAAATTGCAAATTATGCAATTTTTTCTGGAGCTTTTTTATGCATGTTTTACTAGGTTTCAGAGGAAGAAAACCACTTTTATGCTGTTCAAACGGCAATTAGAACATAAAGAAACATTAAATTAGCATTTCTGCTTGTGCGATACCGAGTCTAGATGCTTGTCCACCACACACTTTCATAGATAGTCTATCACAATGTTGTAGGATGAACAGAACAGAAGACCATCATCCACATGAAAGGTAGCTTCTGGGTATTTTCTTGCCCTCTCTTTTGCAGTTATATTTACTGCAAGGTGCGAGCTTTTCTTTTCTATCAATGACACAACTGCCGTTTTAAGAACAAACTTATCCATGAAGACGTAGTTTCGCATTTGACAAAGACAGTTTATTTGCTGTCTTGATGTGCTTTTCCTGGTTTGTTTTTGGTTTGCCGTACCAATAGGCAGTGACTTTAGAATTAAATTTAGTACCAGGCCCTGACTGTTCAAACACTCAAATAATGCCTTGGAGATAGATCTTTAACAACATCAAAGGTTGTAAGGTTTCTTAAAGTGCATATGAAGTAATTTTTTCATTTTGTCTTTTTTTGGAGGCTATTATGTCTTTATTTCAAAACGATAAAAGAAACTTGTCAAAAAAAATTTAAGGCCTCTTTTTTTGCCGTCCAAAGAAACACAATTTGCAAAATTCAGTGTCTCTATAATGTGGACACCTCTATAATAATGGACACCTCTATAATGTGGACACTTTGCATTGCTGAGGCATAATGAAATAAAATCATCTCATTGCTGGATTTTTTTTCCACATTTAATGTGGTCATGCATCCAATATTGTAGTCTTGTCATTGAATCTGGTGATAGCGTTTAGTATTTTTTTTCAGATTCTCACAAAGTACACGCTCAGATATTGCACACTCTTTTGCTACTTGGAAAACTCTTTCACGAGGAGGTAGGATAAAAATATTTTTTGTATCACCCATCCTATAAGATGTTCCCTCAATTTTATGATCTGCATCCCCCCCCCCCCCCCCCACCCCCCGCATGGAGAGGTAAGTTCCAAAATCCTAAGGCCCAGTTCAGACGCCAATCTTCACATGAGCCAAACCTGATTCAATGATTTAAGTTCTTGTGAAGTAGTGTCTGAATCAATTCAGAACGGCTGATCTAATTGAGATTAGCTCAGACTGTCGTTTCTCGCACCTTCCTTAGCCGGGAATAATGGCCGTGGACTGGCTTTGATTCACACGCCAAACTTCACATGAGCCGAATCAAAGCATAAAATTAATTATTCAAATGTGACTTAGAGCAAGGAGCTTGACTTTCTGAACATTCTGCTACAACCTCTGCAACTGTATTTAAATTAATTCTGGCCAAATAAAGTTTGGCATCTGAATCAATTCATGGTCCATGAAATTCTCTTCTCATTTTCATGGCCCATGAGATTGTTTTCTTATTTTCATGGCCTATAAAATCCTCCTCTCATTTTCATTGACAATGAAATTCTCTTTTCATTTTCATGGCCTATGAAAATCTCTTCTCATTTTCATGACCCATGAAATTCTCTTCTCAAGAAATTCATGGCCCATGAAATTCACTTCTCATTTTCATGGCCTGTGAAATTATCCTCTCATTTTCATGGCTTATGAAATTCTTTTCTTGTAAAATTCATGGGCCATTAAGTATCTTCATGGAAAATTATTTCATCATCATCTATCCTGTTTCTCCCCATGAAGGATAAGGTCATCCAATCCTCCTCCTGCAAGTTGTACTTTCTCCGGCTGCTCTCTGCTTCTCTCCAGGTTCAAAATCCTAGCTGGGTCCTTTCTTTATCAACATTTGTCCGCCACCTCTCACTTGGCCGTCCCCTCCTATCACGGTGGTCGGTTGCTAGGGCTTTTCCTCCCGCACCTCTCAAAACTGAGAGTTTTAGGCTATAGACAAAAGTAGAATGCATCGAATCTAACGAAACTTGGAATGACAATAGGTGGATAAATTACCTATCAGTTGGTGATTATTTTATCCCATTTGACTGCTATTGTGACGTCATAAATGATGTCCAAATTTGGCATCAGAATTAAAATTCAGGATGAAAGTGTGAAAAATATTGTATTAGTTTTCATTATAGAATTCTATGATTTCTGGTGAAAACCCCATCTCAATCGGATAAAAAGGCGTAAAGTTACAGCTAATTAAGGAAATTCAAATTTCCCGCCAAATGACCATATATGGTCAAACTTTAGGGGTATTTAAACGCGAAAACAATGAATGTAGTCGCAACGGAGAAAAGACAAAGTTGCATAAAATCAAAATTGTAGTTTTTTGAGTTTAAGATGTGTGGTCTATGATACGGGTTTCGTCACAAATTACGTCAATGTGACGTCATAATGACGTAATTCGTGATGAAATACGCGTCATAGTACTACACATCTTAAACTCAAAAAACTACAATTTTGATTTTATGCAACTTTGTCTTTTCTTTGTTGCGACTACATTCATTGTTTTCGCGTTTAAATACCCCTAAAGTTTGACCATATATGGTCATTTGGCGGGAAATTTGAATTCTTTAATTAGCTGTAACGTTACGCCTTTTTATCCGATTGAGATGGGGTTTTCACTAAAAATACTTTTTTTCTGTCGCAAAAATGTCTGTAAAGTTTTGAACACTGCTTTTCAAATTTTTAATGTTGTTACTAAAAATAGGTGGCACTTATGACGTCATAATTTCAAGAAAAGCCAAAAAAGCCTTCACAATGGTAAAAATTTAAAGAAAAATTTTCTCCAATTAAGATGTTCTAATGTTTTGCTTCATTTAGAATATAAACTACTCCTCTGTGAACCAAAAAACGAGATTTAGAACTTTGCGGGAGGAAAAGCCCTAGCAACCGACCATCGTGTATGCTTGCCTTTGGGTGCCCATGCTTGTGGGATCTTGGGATTCTTGTCCAAATTTTGTCACAAAATAAAGATTGTTAATAACTACTCCTTACTAAATAATTACATGTAAGACTAGAACTGACAGAATTTTTTGTATTTTAATGTGTTTTTACCCTAGGCAAAGATTGTTCGCCAAATCGAGAAGATTGCTACTCAGGTATTTTGTGTAATGCGTCATGTCCAGACTTCTTATTCTGCTCGCTGTATATATGTTATTGAACTGGCGTGAATTCCTTATTTGGAAAAAATATTGTAAAAATATATTCAGGCAATGTCCATAAACGTGCAAAAAAAAAAAAGAACTGGACCAATATTTCCCCAATATTTCCCCATTATGGCCAAACAAGCTAGTTCGATAAAGGTTTTCATTATAAATATGTCTTTTTGACACATTTGCCAACTGTAAACAGTATCTCTGTTGGCAAGCGTGCATACTTCAAAGACATACAAACATCTGCGCAAAAGTTTGCCAAAATTGTAGAAAAAGGACACAGGAAAAAGTTTCTTGTTTGTACAAAACAGTTTTCTTTTGAACATTTTTTTTAAACACAATTAAGTGAAACCAATTCGTGAGTGGTCCATAGAGCAAAATTTGGACGTTCAGGTAACCAATCAAAATGGTCCTTTCCATCATGGACTAGTTTAGCCATACTGTTTTTTTTTCTGGTAGCCCTCCTATGTGTTGTGTGTATGTGTAGTATAGGGGAGTCTAGCCTGTGAGCAAGCTCTCGGGCACAGGGTTTTGGAGAAGGGGGTGGGGATGACCCTACCCCAAACCCCAAGCCCGGGCCCGAGAGCTTGCTCGCAGGCAAAGGGAATCTGACAAAAAATATGAAGATTTATACTCCGACAAAACTGCCATTTTGCAGCTACTCTTCACATTGAGCATAAAGTTCTTCGTTTATTTCTCTTTACTTTCCACAACATTTTCATTGACATGTACTTTTGAGTTTTAAACAACGAAATTATTTTTTATGGTTGTCCAAAGGAGAAGTGGACCATCAAATTTTTCTCTCACTTTGTTGTTAAATTAACATTTTTGATTTAATTCATTTCTTTAAGCATCTTAAAGATCCCCACACTTCAGTGCGTTGTCAATGCCTTTCTCTGATTGGTCACCTGACTCACGAACAAGAGCATCCCCCATCTTGGGTGGGGCCAAGCTCAAAGGGAGGGGTACAAGGTTTGTTAGCAAGCTTCTCAGAGGACAGTGACCCTCGAGTGCGCACGAGTGCCTTACAGGCTATGGTGAGTGAAGGTCACATTGTGAAATGTGAAGATTTTGCAATACAGCATGTTTCACTGTATAATGTAAGTTTAGGCAAGGATTTATCCTTTATTCTTCAGTTGCTTGGGAAAATAAGTAATGAAAAAATATGAGCAGCAAAAATGTATGCGTGGATATTTACAATGGTGAGCCGCAGGTGAGCTAAAATTGCAAATATTCATACAGTTCTCAGACTGTGAATATTTTCCTTCTAGCTCACACTACATGAGAGAGGCCATACTTTAGACATTCCTGTTTATGAGCATGCCTCACTGGCATTAGATGATGACTATGAGGATGTCAGATTGGTGGCCATCAAGCTGATTTGGGTGTTCAGTCAAGCAGAACCCGAAAGGTGAGTTGCACTGAACAAGGGTGAGCATTTTATAGCATGAAAAGTCTGTGTTTTCTAAACTTTTTTTTGCAAAACAAAAATCTGATAATGCACATGTTGTGGTTCAAATTTTTCTTTGGTTTCAAATTTTTTAAACCAGTTTGATTTTTGTTTTCCTTTGTCTCAGAATATGATAATGAATCTAAGACAAAGGAAAAATAAAATTGAACTCGTTTAAAAAATTTGAAACCAAAGAAAAATTTGAACCACAACACATACAAAATGTCATGTTCGACAGCTCATGAGTAGTAAGAATTTTAGTTTTGATCATCACAAGTTATATTCAGTTTTGCTTTCTTTTTGCCCAAACAACTGTTAAATCATGATTCAAAACAAATTGCGATTTTGAGACGGCAATAGTTCATTACAGCAGAGCTCTCACAGGCCAAAGGCCCGCTCGCGGAGTTCCATACTCATAGAACCTATGCCTGTCATTTTTCATGGTCATGGCCAGCGGAATGATTCACGGGTGCATCCGTGTGCGTGTCCTTCCGTTGCGCAGGGCTAGCTCACGGGCGCGTATGATGTCACAAAACATGTGCATATGACATCACGCAACACCCAGGATCTTAGCAATTTTGAAACCAAAGCGAGGCTTTGTTTCAGGCACGGCATCTCCATTGATGGCCGTGTCGGCCAAAACCGTCCGTGATTTTGTAATAACACACATTTAAAATATTCAAAATAGGAAGAGAAAGCGTAAAGAATACTCAGAAAAAGAATAGCTTTAAGGAGGCAAGAAAGGGTTTTTAGCTGTGTGTGCGCGATGTGCACTCATCATTCATTGACGCACTCGTCAGCTGATTCTCCTTTCAAAAAGTAGCATGCGCAGCTCACCGGAAATGAAAATACTGTGTAAAATCGTGAGAACCAGAAATAAATCATGTATAAAATATTCCTCTTTATCTCAAAAATTTGCTTGGTGACCTATGTTGAAATTTTATCTAACATTTGCGAATTTTAGAAAAAAACTGTAGAGTGGAATTTTTTGAAATCTTTAAAAGGCCTTTTTCGATTTATCTCAATTTCCACAATACAGATTTTTTACAAATTTACACAGGAAGCGAAGAATATTGCAAACTTTTGAAAACACTTATAAAAAACATAGGTCACCAAGTTAGTTTTAAAGATAGATTTAAAAATTGACTTTTTGCTTTGAAACATAAACTAACAGATATTTGAATAAAATTTTTCAAAAGAAGATTTTGTTGTCCATTTTTATGTGTTTGTTCATTCATCACATAGGTTGAAAAGCGATTTTATGTAAACAAGACTTGGATTTTATAGTTCTAACTTCGCTTCCGTCGCCTTGCGTAAAGATGTCTTGCGTGTATTTTTTGTAATTTTGATTTCCAAATCAGTTTCTCAGGCAATTTTTGATACATACAGTGTAACAGGTGTATTTCACACTAGTTATTCTAGACCGAGAAAAGTTGTTTTTGTGAGCTTTTGTGTAGGCTAAATGTACTGTGCAGACGATCGCGTAATACAGTTTTTGAGAATTGCTAAAATTGATAAATAGCCCAATCATCAATCTTAATTCTAATTTTTCTTGTGCTTCTGACGTTTCATCTATTTTCACAAGTGACTCTAAGTTTAGCTTACCATCATAGTTTCTGTTCAGAGAGCTCCGCTGTTAGGCTAAACCTATCTATATATATTATTGACTTTTTCAACTGGTCGTCAATATAATGCAGTATTGCCGTCTCAAAATTGCAATAAGTTTGTAGTAGAGGGTCACTTTGCTTGTGAAAACTACAAGAGATTTTCACTATTTTGGACACTTATTAATAAGAAAATGTATGTTGATCAGAAATACTGGAAGGGCAATTTATTATGTTGGTTAAATTTCTCATTACTTGCTCATAGAATTGTCAAGTTGCCATCATCAGATGAGGCCCGTCTTATCGACGATGCTTTTATCAAAATCTGTCACATGGTGAATGACTTGTCAATGAATGTGCGTAGACAGGCTGCACGGTTACTGGGGTCACTCCACCTTGTCAGTCCAAAGTTTCTGGAGCAGACTTTGGATAAGAAGCTCATGTCTCACCTCAAGGCAAGTCCGTTAATGTAATGTAAAATGTCATTGAAAGTTATGCTGTGGTTCAAATTTTTCTTTGGACCTTTGATTTTTGCTTTCCTTTGTCTCAGAATATAATAATGAATCTGAGACAAAGGAAAATAAGAATTACATGTAAACTGGTTTGAAAATTTTCGCCACAACATATACAATGGACTTATCTGATGCTGCGTTCACACTTGGGCGAAACATGTTTAGTCTAATCACCAGTGAAACAAGTTTCAGTATGAAATTTTTTCACATCAGGCAGCACATTGCGCGAATCATGATTGAAACACATTTATTCTCAGCACGATTGAGGTAGTTTCAATCTAAGCCAGATGAAACACATTAGCGCAAATGTCATGTCCTTGTTGAACGCTGCAATACCCTTGGTTCCTGAAGGGTTGACAAGTGAAATAAAACCACAAATAATGTAACAGCAAGTTTGAGCTCTATTTTATTTTTGGTTCATGTGTAATTATAAAGATTTCATGCAAGCTTTATTATCGTATGCTTGTTTCGTAAAACAGCATAAATTATAGAACCAGGCGTGAAACGTGTTTTGAAATATACAGCTAATGTGAACCGTGGAATTCCAAATATGTTTACGGGAAACATTTCTTTGAAACATGTTTGCAGTAAACATGTTTGCAGTAAACATGTTTGCACTAAACATGTTTGCAGTAAACATGTTTGCAGTAAACATGTTTGCAGTAAACATGTTTGCAATAAACATGTTTGCAGTAAACATGTTTGCAGTAAACATGTTTCGGTGCTGATATGAACACAGCATAAGAAAATTCCCAATGTTTTAGTCTTGCCCATCAGTATTTGCATTTCACTCCTAACCACCTATTTATTCTTGCATTTTAGAAGAGGAAAACTGAACACGAGAAGCGCAAGGAGATTCACGCTGCAGGTGGGGCCGATGAGGGGTGGAGCACTGGACGAACATGGGGCGACAAGGCACCTGAACCCGAACTTGACCCTGAGGATGTCAGCCTTATGAGCAGCGGTGCATGTGGAGCATTTGTGCATGGCCTGGAGGATGAGTTCTTAGAGGTGCGTACTGCTGCTGTCGATTCCCTCTGCGAATTGGCCTATCAGAATGCTCCTTTTGCCATTCTTTCGTTGGACTTCTTGGCCGACATGATGAACGATGAAATTGAAAGTGTGCGAGTAAATGCTATCAACAGTCTACGGAAAATTAGCGAGCACATTCAGTTACGTGAAGATCAGTTGGAGACGTTGCTAGGTGTGTTGGAAGATTTCTCTGGGGACACCAGGGAAGCTGTTCGTGAGTTGTTGTGCCACTGCACCTTGTCCACAAGGGCAAGTCTCCATGCTGCCATACATGCCTTACTGGGGAATCTTTCAAAATACCCTCAAGACAAGTTGTCTATATGGAGGTGAGACTTTGTTATTGTTATGAATGAATGAATGACTCATATAGTACACATGTCTACTTATGAGAATGAGATCGGACGTAAGCTCATGAAGGCACCTCAGGCAACCTCTATCGGTCTATTGATCTCATCTCCCCAACCCCACCCTTGAGCATTGTATGGCACTGAGTACAGCCAGGGTTTTGTTACATCATCAGTGGCTCTTTTACGTACCCATTGGAGACGGGACCACCATTTCTACGTAGTCATCCGAGTCACGTGAATGTCTAACCATTTGCACATGTCATTAATTTAATGTTTACAGACAAAAACTAGCAATAATTTAATTAGACATACATGTATATAGAAATTAAACATACAGTGGGATCATGTATTACGATAACTTACAATAAAATTAATTCAGGTAAGACAAGACAAGTTCATTTAAAGAAGGTTCTTTTTCAGAACATTTACATGTACAAGCGTAGATATATTTTTAACCAGTATGACTGGACCTACTTATGATGAGTAGGTCCAGTCTGCGATTTAGGGGTTTCGAGAGTATATCAGTTAAAGAAATTGTATTTTGAAATTAATCTGTTTATTTTATAGAGAAACAGTAGTGCCATGACAACTTGGTTAAACCATGACAAAACTTATAAATAGAAATTAATAGAGATATGACAGTTTATAAAGGTACGATGCTCCTTCCATAGTCTTGATTTTTGACTTTACCATAGAATTCTGAAATAATGTTTCTTTTGAAATAAGCAGCTGTAAAGAGCCGCAGCGTTCATGTAGCAGCCACTTGCTTGTGATTTTAGACTGGATCAAAATGAATGCAAGTCTTCACAAGTTAATTGCAAGTGCATGTAGTGGAGTTGAAAGTGGATGCAAGTTTTGACTTGCATTCTTCTTTAGGCCAGGGCTCAACATTGTAAGGACATTCATATTTTATCCTCCTTTCATTTTATTCTTAGATGTGCCAAGTTCCTGGGAGAAAAACATCAACACCTTGCATCATCCCTTGTGCCAGAGCTACTCTCCACTCATCCATTTTTTGCCACGCCCGAGCCATCCATAGACGACCCTGCTTATGTAGCCATTCTTATTCTTGTGTTCAATGCTACGGCAAAAAGTCCTACGATGCTGGCTATGTTTCCTGGTCACACCACCCATCACTATGGTTACTTGCGTGACAGCCAACCTGATCTGGTACCCCACCTTGACATTGAGCAAGTTGATGTCAACTTGGACAATAAAAAGGCTGAAGAAGAGGGTGAGTTGTTACATGTTGTTCATAAATTCCTGTCTCTCTTCTGGCGCCCATTTTCATGAAATCCTGTGTGAACTACACGTCAATGGCCAACTGACTGCTTTAAGGGGCTACCATATTTTCTTGCCAAACCCCCCCACCCCCCTCCCCGAAATAATCCCCCGCTCTTTGGTGGAAATATTTGAAATAATCGCCCCCCTCAATTAATCCCCCCCCCCCCCCGTCCCTTCCCCTTTCTTTAATTCACATCCTCCCGGTCAAGTTAAAAATTCCCTTCTTGTATACACCAGGAAACAATCGTTACACTTACAAAAAAGTTACAAACGTGCAGGTTTCATATAGTTTTCTTGATCAATCAATCAATCAATCAATCAATCATCTTTATTTAGTCACGGAATCCCATTCATAAAAATGCTCTTCCAGAGAGCCGTGCAAAAATCATGCAATAAAAAATAAATATGGTCATTAAAATTATACTAAATTAGTTTAGTTCACGATACAGAAGATAATGGTCACTTGCCTTGCCCAAAGTTACGGCTTTGGAGGGGGAGAGGTGTGGAGTTAGACTCAGAGGGTGGGGGGGGGTTTGGTGGAGCAAAACCAAGGAGAGGGGAGGGGAGGGTACAAAGGTTGTTTCGTATTCACGAGTTGGCTCGTAGGAGCCCTTGATTTTTGTGTTGGCGAGTTACAAGTAGCCTGCGTGGCAGGCGTTCGAGGGGAAAGAAGAAGGGGGAGAATTCAGGCGTGCGAGAACGCGAAGGGTGCGCGACAAAGGGGGAACAATGGCGTCATTGCAGGCGTCCCCTTCGCGTTCTCGCTCGCCTGAATCTCCCTTTTCCCCTCCCCCTTCGAACGCCTGACACGCAGGCTAAGTTACAAGTGCAGATGAGTTAACTTTACTGCTGAAGTGAAGAGAAAGATCATTGTGTGTGACTTTGCTTTAGATCTCATAATTAGCTGTCCATTTCTCTTCCAGGATCACAAAATGCAAAAAGCTTCTTTGAAAGCATTCAGATGCGGCTTCAGTGCATAACCTCACAGAATCCAGTAAATGCACAACAAGGGCTTCAGACAGCTATTCAAGACCTACTTCATGTAAAGGGTATTGATTCGTGTCTTAGTGGTGATGCCGAGTGTCTTTCACTCTATCTACAGTGTCAGCGAATGGTACTGCAGGCTCAGAACAACAAGATATGGAACATACCTGCAGCACTTTGTACCCATCAGGGGTCAGGGTTGAATTCTCTGGTGGAAAACATTCTCTCTACATCCTATCGCATTGAACACACATTTATGGGCTTGAGTCATCAACAGATCTTCCTTCTTCGGCAGTTAAGACTTATAGCACATGCGTTACAGATTCTTGTCACACAACGCTACAGCAGTGCGCGTGACAGAAGCTTAAACTCCATGCTCCAAGTGTGGGAATCATTTTTGATGAGAATTAAAACATTTTCGAACTTCATCAATGAAGGGAACATCAACACAGATGCTTTCTCTGCAGCCATTGTCTCCTTTCCTGGTTTCTTTGAATCCAATATCACCAATCCATCAGGAGTGATGGATTACGTTCACTCCATCATGCTTTCACATCAAGTTGCATCACTTCAGTTGACCTCCAGTCTGCATCAAGCAACCGCAGTTTTGAATGAACCTCGCGGCGGTTCGGATAATCCCCTTTGCTTCTCTGCTGGCCTGACCTTGGGGATCAATGTTGAAGCAATGTTAGAGAACGTGGTAGATGCAACCCAAGTCCGAGTGCAGGTAGGTATTGTGAGCTCAAACAAGAATGAGGGTAGATTGGAGGTCTCACATGCGAAAAGCAAAGCCGCAAAAAGAGAACCGGCGAGGAGGCCTCTCTCCTGCCCAAGGCTCCTTGCCAGCTAGTTGGCTCATTTTAACTGATTCTCGCAAAACGTTTGGAACTGAGACAAAATAGCAAGGGTTTGTTTTTGGAGTCATCAGAGTTTAAAATTGCCAATACCCAGGGTTCTCACTAAGTTTTAGAGTAGACAGTTGAGATATAATAGGAGGCGGCTTGGCAGTTGAGTGCAGAAGGCAGGAATTTCTAGGGTGGTCTGGGGGCATGCCTCCAGGAAAATTTGAAAATCTAGAGGCTCAGAATTTCCATTTCATGCATTTTTGGCAAGACATTTTTCATAAAACCCTCAACTGAGGGATTACCTTCAATGTGAAAACAAATTGGCGAGAAACCTGTCGTTCATTAGTTTTTCGTGTAAGTAAGCTTATTTTTATTTATTTAAATTGCTTTGCACAACTTTCACTGTTCATTCAGGTTTGTTTAACACATATTAAGCCTTTTCACTGAAAAGTAGGCGGCTCAAACTTCGAAGTAGCCTGTTTTTTAGCCGGTTGCCCGCACTTAATGAGAACCCTGCAATACCCCTCCCCCCCCCCCCCCCCAAATTACAATAGGATGCTGATTTTTGGCAAGCCATGGGGAATAACTTACTACTTTGGTCCTCTATTCTCATGAACCGATTGTTTTAAGTAAAGCTCCACATATGAACTACGGTAAACTTCATTGTTCTGCGGCATTGGCTCGTTCCCACATAGAATATCTTTGGTTTCAAGAATAGAGGAGGGGTTGATGGTTCATAATTATATTTCAGTATAAAAATAAAGAAAATCCATTTGCGTCAAATAAATTTTAGGAAATGTTCGTGCTTAACCAATCAGAATAGCAGAAGACAATAGCTAATAATTTTGCTTTTTTGATGAAGTTCACCAAATACAATATCCTTTAAAAATTGCATGTTGTGCGATTGGGTCTCAAACTACTTGAAACCTTAAAATGCACCTTGAACCTTAACTTTTAAGCGGTTTTTGAGTCTAGGCCAATGAAATCACAAGTTGTAACAATGAAAAAAGTTGACATTCCATCGTGCATTGCCGTTCAGCGCTTTCCATCTTATGCGGATCATCACTTAAATCAGATAACAGTGGTTACCAGTAACACGCGGCCCACCGCCTTCAAAAGAGGCGGATAAAGTTGGACGTAAAGTTAGTGGACGTCGATCAAAGAAAAGTAGTTAAAATTACCAGTTTGGATTCTGACAGAATTTCAAGCAAACATAGTTAATAGATCGACAATTTTACCAGCTAAGAGAAGATAAAACTTAATCAAAATTGATTTCCAAGCCAGTTTCAACAAAAAGAAAAGCGGCCGTATGCAGAAACCGTATTTTTAAAATAGAACTTTTAAATTTCACTGCACGTGATAATTTGCAAACTCAGTGATACATAAATGGTAGGCGGATCATGATCATAAAGCCGCCGCTCTACGCAGCTCCAAATTTTTATCATGTTGAATAAAATCTCCCCTTTAAAACTGCAACTGACTTCGAATTTGTTTGTTTTAAAATTTGTCCTTTTCCTTTTCTAGTAAATTGTTTTTTAACAGTTTCCTTTGATTGACGTCCACCAAACTCAAGTTTGACAGCGATGGGTCGCCTGTTGATAGTAACAGCTGCAAAATGAGAAATCAGACGTTGATCACATTGACACATCTTGGCAGGTTATATTTCCTGATTTAAGCTGTCAGTGGTTTATTCCCAAACGAGACGACCTTCACGTCATATCTCCGCTGAAGCAACGACTTGCTACAACTGTCATCTTGTCACATTCTGGATGGTCAGGTATGTTTACTTTTTGACTCGTGAATGAACGAGTTTTTTCGGCTCTTACTTCGTGTAGAGGATACAAATGACGTAAAACAAAAGGAAACAATGCTTCATCAAAATTCTTTTACCCAAAACCAATGACCGAAAACAATGTTTCCTATTGTTGTACGTCATCTGTGCGGTACACGAAGTAAGACCCGTTTTTTCGGTGGGACAAAATATCGCCCCATCGTTCGTTGAGCCCGCGATATGTCATGGTCACCTGCCTTACCCAATGGGATAGCATTGGAGGGAAGAAGAGGGGAGGCCAGGGTCAGAAGATTGTTTCGTATATAGGCCACTCCGAAAAATACCATAATAATCTTTTATGTGCAGGCTCAACCTCACCGGGGTGTAATTATTCAAGTCTCCTTTGTTAGAATGGCACAATGGAATTCAGAGTGCATGTAGGAATGCTAGGACGTAGTATTGTGTGTTCGTAAACAAATGTGCACCGTATGCAAATTGCCAAGAAGTTGAAGCATAGCACGTGCAGTTCGTGCTGAAAACAAAAGAAATTGGAAAAATCAGGCTAACATTAAGCACCACCCAAACCTGCACTTTAAAGAGTATTATGGTATTTTTCATAGTTTCTGGAGTGGGGAATAGCAGCTAGTAGATATTAAAGGACGTTCGCGCGAAAATCTTCCAACATTGTTTTTTTTCTAAACCTTTTGCTGCAGCTAGGTAACGAGTTACTCGTGTCAGAAATGAAAAAAATTTGGGGAGATCACCGAGTTCGTTTCGGAGATAAGATGTCTGAAAGGCCACCTTAATTTTTAAAAAATCGGTCTTCCTTACTCGATATGGCCCCAATGTATGTTAGTCTAAAAATATTGCAAATGAATCTCTAGAATGTAACTTTATTTGCCAAATTTTATATGAGTGGGTCTATTAAGCAAATTAAATCAACTGGTGACGTCCCTTAAAGTTAATCTAATTTTTAAACGACAGCATTTGCAAACCATGACAGCCGGAAGTTGGCGGCATTCGATGTTGCGTGGGTAGAAAAATTGGAAAATTTTAATCTTCCTACATTAATTTTTTTTGTTTATTTTTTCACCATTTGTCGAGAATAAGAAAAGAAAATTATCTAGCCAAAAAAAGTAGGGGTCACCGACCACCCAAGCGAGTAAAATCTAAGCAAAGTTAATGCAACGGCTACCAGCCCTTTATCTGTTTAGATTTCTTACTTTGCGCGCGCGCTCGTGCATTACGTCGTATGGCGTTGCAACATGAATTGCGTGCGCAGTAAGGATGCGCATAAACAATTAGCGCGAACGTCCTTTAGTCGATTTCTGGCGGTGAGGAGGTTTTCCATATTTTCCATCTTACTCCAGAACCAGGATTTATTGAAGTCTCGTTGGTCATCAAGTACAACCCTGATGTTGATGAAGCGAGCGTTTTGAGCCTTGGGTCACATACAGCCAGCAGCCCGGATGTTGAACCCAAGGGTGCAAAGAAGACCAAGAACTCTGCAGACAGTTTAATTGACGGTGTCATCAATCTTTGTTCACCAGTTCAAGTTTGCATCATGCCCAAACCCATACGATAGCGACAGCGCTTAATAACACTGAGCTGTCAGCTGTGCGAAACGCGGACGACCGCGTCGGAACCGGCGCCGACTGTGGAGGTTACTTAAAACGGCCGGCATTTATGGGGTTTTCCCGTACCATGAACAAACCTGTTGGTTAAGCATCGTGTTGCGTGGTTAAGGGAACTCTTTATTTTGTTTTCATCGATGAAAGGGTGAAATTTTGGCTTAAAAAACTGACTCATTACTCATGCGCGGAGCGGCTTGAGTTAAGCTTTGCCCTCCGTTTTTAACCCGTGAATACGCGCAAGCGTAATGAACGGGTTATCGGTAACGGTGGCAAATTAATTCACTCACTCGCTCACTCCTTCCATCAGCTGTAAACTTGTGACGTAATGCTTTGTTACGAATGTGTTTCGTAACAAGAGCAACGGGAATCCAGCGATAACAATCACAAATTTGTTGTAAACGAATATAAACAACAATAAGCTAAAAGATGTTTCGCATTTGGAGTCTTTAATGCAATGTTAAAATCGCGGTAAAAGGATTTTTCAACCGAGACACGTGTTTTGATCTGTATTTACCTTGAAAGAATAAAATTTAACAATAACAATGACGTAGAACGATATAGCTCAGTCGTGTAACTTTTTTTTTCTCTTTTTTGTTTCTTCTTCGGACTGGACATTGTGAAAGTGATGTAGTTTCTTTTTTTTTTGCGTTCGTCAAAAATCCTTTCATTTAATTTTAAAAAAATATCGAACCGTGACAGTGTGAAAACATAAGCTTACCGCAATATTGCGTTACGTGTTAGCATTTCTTATTCACGGGTTGGCTCTTAGGAGCCTTTGATTCTTTTTATTATTCATGCGCGAAGCGGCATGAGTTAAAATTTGCCCACCGTTTTTTCTTTGTCACGATTTTGCATGCAAATTTATGCACGCACATTTTAGTTTCATTATTCCCAGGCTTCTTCTTTTTCCTTGGTCAACACAGTACATATTTGACTTACGGTTTTCAGTAATGACGTAAACAGTAACGCCACCAAAACAACGTCGTGAAAGTGAAACACCGTCACGTCGCCAACCCCCAACTCCCAAGGTCAAGCCCAAATCATACCGTCCAGAAGGACGTCGGACACCTTATTGAGACTTATATAACAGAGTAACTGGTTAGCTTTTAGTTGAGGTTAGGGGTAGCAGTTTATAGCGGAGCGCGGAGCCCCATACTCATAGAACCTAGAACCTATGCCCGTCATTTTTCATGGTCATGGCTAGCGGAATGTTTCGCGGGCGCGTGCGTGTGCCGCCGGTGTTGGACAGGGCTAGTTCGCGGGCGCGTATGACGCCACACAACATCCGAGATGTTAGTTTTCATTACGGATTTCACAACCAAAGAAGCGGAGATTTATTAAAGAATTTCCAAGCAAACGAGGGACTTAAAGGTAAAACAGATTACATTTTTCGATGGGAATTTATGTTTATCAATCTGTGATTGACTTTTTCTTTGTGTTCTTGTGCAGTTTTGGAGAATTGTTTTTAAAACATGCTTAAATTCAGTTGTATCGACACAGGAAACCCAAGCGTAATGTTTGCATATTAATGATATTTGAAAATATAAGATATTGTATGGAATTTCGAATTGAACGTTTTAAGCAATGTATTTAATCAAAATTGCTGAATAAAATCGTTGAAACATTTATTGGTGTTGTATTCTATCTTTATACAGTGTTTCTACGCTATTTGAACGATTTTTAGTCCATTTATCTTACCTTGTATAATATAACTGAAAGGAAGGAGAGTTCGGTAGCTTTCGGCGTTCGACACGTGTCCACAAATGGCTCATTTTTCGCACAAAAATAGGTGCTGCTCCCATTCTGACTGGTCGTCCTCACAGTAGAATAACGTTAAATTCCATTTCTTCGAACAAATTGAACGTCCCTTGTTATTATGACGAATAAGCCGCTCCACAAAATCACACAGCACTGCAAAATAGGCGCCAGAAAGGCGTGAAGAACAGAATGGACCACGGATGCGCGGTCAACACTGGGTACCAAAGTTTAATCAAACCCCACATGGCAGGGCACGTTCAATTTTGTCAACCTGCCATATTTGTTGCGCCTACCACCCGGTGAGGACCAAGTTGTCACTGTGCTTATCATGCTTTCGACATAAAAACGGCCTCTTGAAGAGGAGGAGACAAGGAATGCATGTATCTGTTTCCTTCTTTACGTCTATTAGAAATTGGTAAGCAAAACATTAACCAACATTTACATTTGCATTGAGCTCGGTTCAGCTCTTATGATTTTGCATTAAATTTTTTCTTTAGGTAATAACACGCAAATATAATCTGCCAAGTTAATTTCAGGCACCCACATGCAAATGTTTTTTTTTACTGATATAGCATTTTTATTACTGATATAGCATTTTAATTACCGATATAAATTCTAATTACGTTAAAATTCCATTAGTCTAATTTTTGTAAACTAAAAGCACGCTTTTACCTCGAATAGCGTATGGCGTTTTCACAACAGTTACAAAGCACAATTCAGTTGCACGGGTTACGTTTTCACAAAAAAGTAAAAACAGTAAAATGTCTATTATTGACATTTTACTGTTTTAACTTTTTTCGTCTTTTCTTCTTTGTCTCCTCCTCTTCAAGAGGCCGTTTTAATATCGAAAGCATGATAAGCACAGTGACAACTTGGTCCTCACCGGGTGGTAGGCGCAACAAAAATGGCAGGTTGACAAAATTGAACGTGCCCTTCCCTGTGGGGTTTGATTTTACTTTGGTACCCAGTGTTGACCGCGCATCCATGGTCTATTCTGTTCTTCACGCCTTTCTGGCGCCTATTTTGCAGTGCTATGTGATTTTGTGGAGCGGCTTATTCGTCATAATAACAAGGGATGTTCAATTTGTTCGAAGAAATGGAATTTAACGTTATTCTACTGTGAGGACGACCAGTCAGAATGGGAGCAGCACCTATTTTTGTGCGAAAAATGAGCCATTTGTGGACACGTGTCGAACGCGGAAAGCTACCGAACTCTCCTTCCTTTTAGTTATATTATACAAGGTAAGATAAATGGACTAAAAATCGTACAAATAGCGTAGAAACACTGTTTTAAGATAGAATACAACACCAATAAATGTTTCAACGATTTGATTAAATATATTGCTTAAAACGTTCAATTCGAAATTCCATACAATGTCTTATATTTTCAAATATCATTAATATGCAAACATGAGATGACCTGCATCTTTCTAATATAACTAGTATTCTGCAAAGAAAAGAAAAGAAACGCGGTTACGTCATTCCTTAGAGGTGCACCCCCTCCTAAGAAAAATCCTGGACATAAATATTTAATCCCAACTTTCGTGGCAGTTTACACGTAGGAATGCTTGTCATGTCTCCGTTATTGTTTAACTGTGAGAATAAAAAGCAAAGCAAAATAATAATAATAATAATAATAATCACTTTATTTAAGTGTCAAGGTATTTAGCGCGCGAGCACTAATTGGGGACACTAAATATAGAAACAAATATTGCAAATAGAACATAACACGTTAAAAATCCCAACTGGCAGGAGGCAAACCAGTTGGCTATTTTACAAGCGTGGTCGAGGAGTTGGACTCGGGACTACCGTGAAACAACTCCAGATAGTGGTCAGAGCGGGACTTGAACTCGGGACCACCGGGCCCTAACCACTCGACCACGCTGCCTCCCATAAATTCCATGTAAATTTTTCTTTCCGATGCTTCCTTCGCCCGCGCTTTTAGTGGTATATTTTTTAGTTCATTCCAGTTTTCGTTCCATTTACTTCCATTTTCGTTCCAAGTACTTCTTTTAGGTGACGTCAAACCAGAAATACCAACCATTCAAAAAATTATTAGCCCTAACTTACGCCAGGACGCACAAATATACCGTTAATCAAGCACTGCACGAGACCTCGCTGGACGATGAAACCACGTCTACAGAAACGGTGATAGATTGGTATAACTATTGCCGAGAGGTTTGTGCCTGTAATAATATAATAATATGCATTTGTATAGCGCAAATTCTATATACATATTCAAATGCGCTTCACAATCAATCAGACCCACCCCACCCATGAACAAGTACTGACACTGAGGGTGGTCACAGCCAGGGTTTGTTACGTCCTCAGTGGTTCTTTTTTACGTCCCCATGGGAGACGGGACCGCCTACGTGGTCATCCGAGCCACGTGAAGGTCTAACCATTTGCCGATGTCATAGCAAAGGCAGCACCTTCATCCTCAGTTATTTTAAGACCCTGAGTGTTGGTCCGGCCGGGGATCGAACCCGAGACCTCCCGCTCTGCAGACTGGTGCTCTATCAACTGAGCTAACCAGAATCATGCAACATCATGCGGCTCAAATAGGCGGACCAGGTACGACTGTCGAGATTGATGAGTCCAAGTTTGGCAAGATGAAGTACCACAGAGGTCGCTGCGTCGAAGGACAGTGGTTCTTTGGCGGCATTTGCCGCCAAACGAAGGCCTGCTTCCTTGTTCCGGTAGAGCGCAGGGATAAAGATACTCCTTTGCCCAATGTACGCGCTCATATACATGTATTACTAGGAACCAGCGTGATGAGTGACAAGTCCAAAGCTACAAGACGAGGGCTATCAACATCTCACAGTGTACCACAGTCTAAACTTCATAGACCCAGACACAGGTGCTCACGCGCAGGACATCGAGAACACATATATGGTGAGCGAGGTCTGCCCCATGTAGGAATATCCAAAGATCTCTTAGAGAGCTATCTACATGAGTTTTTGTGGTGTAAGCATTTTGGAGAAGATCCCTTTGGAAACATTATCAATCATATTGCTGAACTTTACGAGGTGCGCAAAGACCCATAAAGAGTTTCGCGCAGTAATCTATGGATCATTCGTGATTTCATTTCGTGAGGGAGAAAACAAGATTCAACGCATCGCATCGCATCGCAAGGAGGAAAGCGGAGAAAAAACAGCAAAACAACAAGAACGGTGAGTGACAATTTATTTCTGTCGGGTCAATTAATACACACAGTTTCCCTAACCCCCATTTAAAAGCTAACCTTTCGCGTAAAACGCATCATTGTTAATATTTTCATTCACGTTAGAAATCGAAAAGCACGGAAAAAGCGAAATTTTTACGAAAATTGTGTGGATTTGCGTATTTTAGACCTAATTTCGAAAAGACAAAGAATTAAAAAAAAATGTATAATATATGCTATTCCCAAAGGCGGTCCATTGTTTTGGCTATTGTTCTCTTTTATAATCATTTTTGAGCGTATATATAATGAAAGAAACTAACCTCTTTGTGCAAGTTCCAAGGGTTTGAAAGGATATATATTTTTTTCATTTTCCACTTCATTGATCTCCCCGCGTGTATATGTTAAAACTGAATATTTCCAACAACATTCACGTAAACAATTTGCGTTTTCGTTACGATGAAAACGATATCGAAAAGTTGACAACTCAATGCTTAGATTTTTAGATATATCAGATTTTTAGTTATTTTTATTTAATTTGATTTTTCTTATATTTTATTTATAGTTGGCGTGATATCCCATGGATTTTGCCGACTTAATGAATGTAAATGTAAATGTAAATATAAAGTTCGACATTTCATTGCTTGATTTACCTGGAGAAACCAATCGACCCTTGTTAACCTCGACCTTTCTATCCATACATCTAACGTTTAACCTTGGAAAATTTAAATCGTTTTCCATAACCTAGGTTAGTTTTACCGGGGTAAAATCGGTTACACATAAGCCCGGTTTCCATATGATCGCTACGATCGCTACGATCGCTACGATCGTTGCGATCGCTGCGATCGCTGAAAAAAATAGTTCAGCGATCGCAGCGATTGATGGTTTCCATATGATCGCTGCGATCGCTACGATCGCTGAGAAAGAGAATGAAGATCGAGGGGACCTGGGTCTGACAATATCGTTTCGCCTCATTCTTGAAATTCAACATAGCGGCTGTGAATTGTTTTTAAAATTTGTTGTAAAGACAGTCGTATCTTTGCACTTGTTCCATAAAAAGGGCCAAATTGCACCCTTTGAGTGAGCTTACGCAGTGCATCATGGTATTTTTGCCGTCGCTGCGATCGCTGCGATCGCTGCGATCGCTGGAGAGTGGTTTCCATATGATCGCTACGATCGCTACGATCGCTGAGATAGAATCACAGCGATCGCAGCGACAACGATCGCTGCGATCGCTGTGATCGCTACGATCGCTGGAGAGTGGTTTCCATATGATCGCTACGATCGCTGAACTTTTTTTCCAGCGATCGCAGCGATCGTAGCGATCGTAGCGATCATATGGAAACCGGGCTATAGAAAACCACTGTACCCAGGTAAATTTGCTATTTACCAATAAAGTAAACGTTAACTCGTGAAACCACAGCTCAGCACTATCGCTTGTGTGTATAGACGTGTGTGTAGACTATCGCAGGTCCACATCAGCTTAATGCTGCTGGTGTTAAACTGACCTGCGTCACCAAGTAAATCATGTATGTCTGTAAACATGTGCGTGCAATCATGACGTGACTGGCGGAACCTAAACTCGCACTTCACTGCTTGTCAGCGTGAACCAATTTGTTGCTAAGCGCCAGCTGGTGCTATTCATGTGAATCAATTGTGGTTTGCGCATCATTAGAATTCAAAGTGAAATTGCGAGAGTTCGCGTGCAGCCATGAAGTTATTTCATTGAAATTACAGCTGAAAAGGGAGTATCTTTAACATCCCATCGGTCTCCACAAGGATTATCAACAGGAACTTTCAAGTTTGTTCTATCGGCAAATACGTATTCAATTTGTCTTCGGCCAAGCGACGTCCACACCAACAGATTTCAACTTGTTCATCAACATGCTGTTGATCAAACGGCTTATTATAAAAAGAGTCGCGTGCTATTTACTTGCTATCGCTATGTTTGGTTATTTTGGTTGGTGCATCTTCGCCCCCAGTAATCAAGCTATTTCTTCTTCTTTTTCTTCTTCGTCTCTGCTGATGTCTGTACCCGATATGGAAGCAGTAGCGCGGAAATTAAATTCACAAGCATCGGAACGAGCGGAACGACTGCTGGTCGAACAAAGAGAGAAGGCGGAATCATTCAAGACAACTTACATGCGATTGCACAACACTACACACCCCAATCGACACAACACCACTCTTATTACGACGACGAATTGTTCGAAGCCTTACTTTCTTCTCATTCTGGTCTCATCGGCTCCTTCCTATATCGAAAGAAGGAGAGGCATCCGTCAAACTTGGGGAGTAGACACTGCTTTACAACCTGCTCGATGGAAGACTGTTTTTCTTGTTGCTCAATCGCGAAATCAAAGCGTATCGGATTTAGTGCTACGGGAAGATGAAACCTTCGGAGATCTTGTGCGCGCAGACTACTTCGATGATTACTGGAATCAAACCCTGAAAATACAAATGGGTTTGGAATGGGCTGCCAAACATTGCAAATTCTCCTTCCTGTTAAAAATAGACGATGATGTTTTTGTGAATACGAGAGCGTTACTTGCAAATTTAAGTGAGCCAAGCATGCCTCGCGAAAAACTATACATGGGACTGCTTTGGGTAAAACTTCCAGTTCGAAGATATAAAGGTGACAAATGGGAAGTAACCAAAAAGGAATATGAACCCGACTTTTACCCAGACTATTGCCCAGGATTTGGCTTTGTCTTGTCCTCTGATGTCGTCCATCTATTTGTAGATTTATTTGACGTTGTAAAGCCATTCAGAATCGATGATGTTTACGTTGGTATGCTTGCGAAACGGGCTGGTGTGAATGGCACACATAATGGCGCGTTTATAGAACAACCGTCTCCGCCTCAAGTTCCTTGCACTCTTGATCAAAACAGAACTATTATATGGCATGGCATAACGGGAGATTGTCTGTTCAAACTTTTTCGCGATTCGTTTTAATTTAAAAAAAAAATGGTGGTGGAGCAAGTATAGAATGTGAGGCCACTTTTCAAGGCGAATATATTGGTAACCGGTCATTTGGTCCCTCAAAAATGTGTTACGCGAAAGGAAATTGGAGTATGTTGTATATTTCTCTCCCATCCAGGGGCTGAGAGAAGGAATACTTTCAGTTGTTACATCGGAAAACGGATTGTAACACTTCTTATAAATGAAAACTGACTACAGGAACGCTGTCACTGTAGCATTCAGGATGTACACAAAACACGATGGAAAACGATTCAACCACGCCACAACACAATACTTTAATGCAACATGGCCGCCATGTCCTAATTCATACGCCCTACATCATGTAGACCTTCACGAAGTATCTAGATGTGAATAGCTCATGTAAGTTCGCACGAACTACAGTCACTTGACAGTCAAATAAAACTATATCAGTTGTGGGCTTCCTGTAAAGTAGCTTTCAGCTAAGTGGAGTGCCACGTTAAATAAAGTTCTATCTATCTATCTATATCTATGTCGTTCCGCAAAATCAAGTAATTTTACGAGTCTTTGTGTCGACCGACAATTTCTTGCCCATCCGCAAAAATGACGTGAGTGATACCAGCATCTCGTTTGACGGAGGTGCCTCAAATATATTTTACCCCTAAGAGGTACCAATTTTAAACAACACAAGATATATTATGTCATATTTGTTTAGGCTAAATATAGTTATGTTTCAACTGTTCATTGTTTTCTATTATGGAGAACGTTACATTTCTACGGACATACTACCTTCTGTGCACCATCATAACAAATTTGCCGGTTCCACAACCCAATGAATCCATAGCCCCAGAGTACGAGGACGAGTTGCTTGGCCTAGTCCTTTGCTGCTGCATATTTTTACAGTTTTTAGTTAGTTTACCACCTTTGACAATATTGGAAAATATCAACCTTCCACTACCTCAAGTTCTGTTTCCAGTTTGGCTTCTCGAGAGTCAATTTTATATTTACGTTGACAAGAATATCAATTCTCTGAGTTTGTCACGGCGCGCGCAAAAGACGCCTGTTTTAATTTCAAAGAAAGTCTATTTGCATTTTCGTAAAGTGAGAAACTAATTTGCATAAGGTTCTGCGCTTTTATGAGAAATCTCTGATGGCCTTTTTTCATTTTTTCATTTTTCTATGACAACGTTATTGCAATTAGGTGTAAGCGGAAACATGTTTCTTTCAAATTTTGTTTTCTTCGCGTGCATATGTATGCATAATCAGTATGAAAAGACAAAGGACAAATTCCCTTGAGAACATCACATGGCCTCGTTGGGAAAACAAAACATACAAGCTGAAGAGGTCTATAGCGCTTATACGGTCCAGTGAAAACGGGCCATTCATAAGCATAAGAATCAATCGTTGCTTTGTCAATGTTCCGGTTTTACTTGACGAAAATTCTTATTCTTATCAGTGTCGCTAGTGAAAACCAGGCTTTACGCGAAGGAGTATATGTATACACCAAATTGAAGAAACGTTGTCGGGTGAAAAGCATAAACCATGAACGATGCGACCCAAAGGTTTACTGGGAAGTTGGAAAAATTAATCTTCGTCTGTCACAGAATACACATTTTATCGACACAGGATGCATAAATCATGCTCTAAAATGTCTCAAACAAAGAAAACATCTTGATTATCAAGAAATGGAATATTACTAGCTTGCTAATGCTACCTACCCAGAATCCCAATCGGTCTCATCGTTCATGGTTTATGTTTTTCACGGGTCAACGTTTCTTCAATTTGGTGTATTCCTCGTTATAAAAGCGTGTTTAATGTCTTGCAATTTGGGGGCTAGGACTGGCAACCTATGTATTTGGTGGCTCGGTCGTTGATGAGAAGAACGAGAGATACATGTAATATGCGTTCGGTAGCCATGATGTAACGAACGAGGAATGATACGTGTTTGATGGTTCAGTAGCCTTGATGAAAAGAACGAGAAATAATATGCGTTTGATGGTTCGGTAGCCTTGATGTAAAGAACGAGAAATGATATGCGTTGATGGTTCGGTAGCCTTGATGTAAAGAACGAGAAATGATATGCGTTTGATGGTTCGGTAGCCTCCGGGGGTAGCCTTGATGTAACGAACTGGAAAATATATGTGCTTTACTCTATTGGGACAACGTATTTGGTGGCTAGTTTGTATTCAGGAGTTTAGCATTGGTATCTAATGAACAGTTATTCATCGAGGACGAGCCGAATATGAGCTGATACATATAACGGCGCCGAGTTGGTTATACATCAGTTCATATTCGGCGAGGCCGAGATGAATAACTGTTTTAGTAAATTTTCAAACACTCAAATAACCGGAAATTGGAAAAAAAAATATTTCCGCTTCAAAAAAAATAAGGGCAGTACGCAGCTCTTACAAGGTCTTCACTGATTTGCTGAGAAAACAATAGAACAAACAACAGACCAATGGCTAACAATAGACCCTAGACCTAAAAACAATAGAGCTGCATGATATACAGGTCCAATGAAATTAGAGGTTGTAAAGAGCTGCGTGGTATCTGAAAAAATACATGACTGTCACGTCAGTGAACAAGTGTCACATGACCGCTTCGCAAATCGAAAGCGAGTAAATGCTAACAAGCGGCGAGATCGAGAAGAATGTTTCTTTCAAAAGTAGTTTCCTTCAAAATAAGATCGAGAAGAATGTCAAAGTTTCCTTCAAAAATAAGTCTTAATCGGACTGGCAGAAATGGTTATGGATTTGAACATAACAATAAGCCATTTTCGTATTTAAAATTACCGCTGAATTCAAACACCGATGACACATTGATACAAGGTTAGACTCGACCTGATGTAAAATATTCTCAAATACCGGCAGAAGGTGCGTGAAATTTGAAAATTAAACAATAGACAGAGCTTTAAACAGGTCATCCTCTCGCCTGAATTTGTGAGTTTATCACTTCAGATTGAGGCTAACCCTGTAAAAATGCGTCTTCAGTGCTTTCATTCAGCGACCATAGCGAATTCGAAACTGGACAATTGTAGAAATTATACTGCGGACGAGGAAAGATTTGCCCGCCACGTGCACGTGCCACGTCACGAAATCTAGAAAATCATTATCGAGAGGTAAAAATTTGCTAATATATTATATATCTCGAGCGGAATGACGGAGGAAAAGGTTAAGGCATTACTGAGTGAACCTTAAAGAGCTTTGTAAGAAATAGAAGTGTTGAAGACGAAAAATAGGGGTGACGAATGGTAAATCCGAGACTCGCCGAGACGCCGAGACCCTTGTTTCAAAATCCGAGACCGCGACCGCAGCTTCGTTATAAAATCCGAGCCCGAGACCCAATGCGGGAAAAAACCGAGCCCGAGACTCAGTGCCATAAATATCCGAATCACCTATCAAACAACAAACCAGGATGAAGAATGAGAATGCTTGACAAAAGTATCCGAGACATTCAAGAAAAAAATCCGAGACTCCGAGACAGACTGAAGCACCAGCCAAACGAGACTTTGAGACTTGAAACAAAAACTGCCGAGATTTCGAGACCGGGCCAAAATATTCCGAGATCCCCGAATATCAAACGTCGGGCTTTTTTAATGGTAATACATGGTGCTTTTCTTCAACACGATTTAATACTATACAATCATTTATAATATACTCAACAAAATATACAGTTTCTGATTGGTCAATGACGAATGCATAAATAGATTATAGAGTGCAAATTAGATTATAAAGTGCAATACGAAAGTTGCGCGAAAGTGAAAGTTGAAAGTCGAAAGTCGCGCAGTGTACCGTGACGGCCTCACCAAAATTTTGTTGAGAATATTATAAACAAGAAATCATATAAACTACTCGTGCATTTCGTGATTTATGGGCACGAGTAATGTTTTGAAAGTTCTCAAATTGCACTCGCCGAAGCGGCTCGTACAATTTTGAGAACTTTCAAAACATCACTCGTGCCCATAAATCACGAAATGCACTCGTGTTCATACGATTTCCTATACGTATTCTTAAATGGTCTCTTATTAAAGGACCGTTAAGACAGGCGGTTTTTGATGTGATCTTTGCAGATATCAGTGCCTATGTCAGAAACTACCGGCTAACCAGCTGCGATTTGTATTGATATAGTCGTAATAGCGGAGCTCTGCTGGCCGAAGGCCCGCACGAAGCCCCATACTCGTAAAACCAAAGAACTCATGCCCGTCATTTTTCATGGTCATGGCTAGCGAAATGTTTCGCGGGCGCGTTGTGTGCCCGCCGTCGCGCAGGGCTAGCTCGCGGGCGCGTAACAAAACATCCGGGATCTTTGCAATTCACGTCACCTGGGAAAACACTGCTGTGTTTAGCGGAGAAAACCGTTTAAATTAATAAATAAAGTCGTTATTCTCTTGCATTTTTTCGCGGTTTGCTACTCAAGACAGGGATACTAATTAAGGGATACTCAGAAGCCGCTATAGTGGAAATAGAACAGCTTTCAGAGATAAAGTCTTGCTTCGAGGATGGGAGCAATGCGGGAAGATGTTTGTTTCAGAACTGAAGAAGCGGAGATTTAAACAATTTCCAAGCAGTGGAGGGACTTAAAGGTAAACCAAAATACATTTTTCGATGGGAATTTATGTTGATATCAATCTGTGATTGACTTTTTCTTTGTTCTCGCTAGTTTTGGAGAATTGTTTATAACACACGCTCAATTAAATTCAGTTGTTTTGATTTCTTTCATCGGAGACATCTCGGCCTCGATGAGCTCTTAATAGTTCGCGTTTTGATTTTAAACATAAACTTATGGAGATTTGAATAAAATTTTTCGAAAGAAGATTGTGTTGTCCATTTTTATGTGTTTGTTCATTCATTACATAGGTTGAAAAGCGATTTTATGTAAACAAAACAAAACAAGACTTGGGATTTTATAGTTCTAAACTTCACTCGCGTGGTCTTATGCAAATATGTTTGTGTATTTTTTTCAATTTTGATTTCCAAATCAGTTTCTCGGACAATTTTTTATAAACAGCAGGTGTATTTTATTTGGAAATTAGTCGTACTAGTTATTCTAGATGGAGAAAAAGTTGTTTTTGTGAACTTTTGTACGGTCTAATGTACTGTGCAAACGGTCGCGTAAGTCTGTTTTTGAGAACTGCTAAAATTAAAAGAAAGCCCGGTCGTCAATTTTATTCTTGTGCTTCCGACCTTTCACCTCAGTTTAGTTTATCGTCGGCTTTCTGTTCAAAGAGCGACGCTGTTAGGCTCAGGCTATCTATATATATTAAAGGGTGTGTTTTTTTGCGACAGCGTGTTTTTTGCGATATACCCTTGGTTCATAATTTCGAATGACATCGCGCTTCCCAAATCTTCTCAATCTATTTCTTGATGCTTCCTTAGACAGACTTATCAGGGGAATTAGAATAGTCTAGATCATGAAAATCCTCTCGAAGGAAGCTAAACGACAATGAGGGTTGATTGGTACTTTTTGAAATCATATTTGCAAGGAAAATGGCGAAGTACACTTGGCGCAACTAGGCAGATAAAATTGTATGACGGAAGTAGTTCCAATCTGAAACACATGTGTTCATTGGGTGCCACTTTATCCATGTTCCTATTCTAGATTGCGTCTTCATCTTTACAATTTAAAAGTGCCCAGTTAATCAATGTAAATGAAACTTTGAGATAATATTTTTCACATCGGTAAACATGCGTGGTGAACTTTTAAAAAATCAATCGAGCCATTTTTCGTCAGATTTTTGCAAAGCGATTGAAATCGAATGGGGGAATGATGTTAGGAAAAAAGGTAGTTCTTAAGATCGCAAAAGGGAAAGTAAATAAAACTTTTTTGACGTACAACCCTAACATCAAGCCACATTTTGACACTATCTTGAAGTACTTTCACAAAACCAGTGTTTATTTCTCGGTCCATTTATTACCAATATACAAAGAATAGGGTTTGAAATTTAAGTGCAATTTATTTGCAACCAAACATACAAAGAAATGTCAATGGTTGTGGCGCTGCTGGGCCGTGACGTTTCCCAAGATGGCCGTCATCTTGAATTTTATGCTACAAATTCAAATTTATCAGAAAAATGCGGAAATTGCAAATATTTCTTGCTTGAAATGTAAAATATGATACAATTAAACATTTTGCTGCTTTTGGTAGCGTTTTAAGTTGTTTTTTTTTTCACTGACAAAAGGTGAAAAACACGCATTTTTATTCAAGTCATATCTCGTTACCATAGCAACCGACTATTACCAAACGCTACCAAAATGTGTCTCAAGAATAAACGAACAGCTACTGAAGACGGCATGTGCTAACAATAAATGCTAGTCTTGAAAAAATCGTAGAAAAACCTTGCACGCCAAGGGCTACTGAATTTTAAGTGTAGTTTTCGAAAACAACAAAATGAATAATTGATAAAAATTGCTTGTGATCGATATTGTCTAATAATCTAACTAATTGTCGTTCACAACAAATGCTGCTGGAACAGCTGTTGAAAGTGGACGTGAATTTCTTCGGCGGGCTTCCTCGGCTTCACCTTCCACCACTCCAACGCAAAGCATAGATACATATTCCCTGCATTCTGTGGAGAGCGAACAAAGATCATGACTTATGTGGTTTTTGGCAATGAACATAGATGCATCCAACCTATATCGAAGTATACCAAGGCAAAGACCAAGGACTATTACATTTAGCCACACTTGAATCATGCCATTGACGCACTTGAAAAATGTTATTTTGTCTTCTTCTTCGTCTTCGTCTTCCCTATAAACTAACTTTTCCACCATTTCCAGTGGTGACAACAGAAAGGCAAGGCATGCAAATGAAAGTAGAGCTGTCACACAGAGCTTCTCGGAATTCCAAAATTCTGCGTGTTTTCAATGTGTTCATCGATGACCATTCGTAGAAGTTCGTTGCTATCGAAACATCTATCGCCATCAAAAAACGATAAATTTGATCATCATGTTTCTTCTACGAGGTGGAACCGCTCCACTATATTGCAAAAGCAGCAACAGAAGTGGCGTGATTCCAAAGGCAAGTTTCAGCTTGTATGGGCCAAACTGTTAATTGACTTCTATCAAGCTTCTCTGCAGTGAGGCTAAAGACGATTCCAATCATTGGCACCAAGCCTAAAGCCCCGGCTACACGTTCTAACATTGTCATGTAACATTTGTTGGTCTAACAATGTTAGAACGTGTAGCCGGCATGTCAGATGACGTTTGTCCAACATTTTTTGTTAGAAGAATGTTTTGATTTCGATCAAACATTCGTCTAACAAAAAATGTTAGTCAAACATCATCTAACATGACGGCTACACGTTCTAACATTGTTAGTTAGACCAACAAATGTTATATGACAATGTTAGGACGTGTAGCCGGGGCCTAACCAAGTATAAGCAAACCAGATATAAAATACCTGGATCACTGATCTTCTCTTCACTTGTATTATTACACCACCCAGAAATTCCCAATACAGGTGCAACAAACACAAGAAATGCATACCAAGCGGAATTATCTCGATACTTGGATGGAAATGAGGCAAATAGTAAACAATGAGTTATCATGAGCAGCAAGAACGTCAATCGTCCAAAACTAGTTAACACTTTCGCGCAATTCATGATCCTGGAAGCAGACTATTAAACCCTTTAGTCAGAATTGTTACTGCAACCGCCGTGTGGGCGTATACGTCTAACGATATACATGACTGTATTCATGGCCGAAGAATGCGTGTCAATGTGTGATTTTCCTTTCAAAAGAAATATGCATCATGGGTAGTTTGCGGACAAACATGGCTAAACGTCAAAGGTATCTTTACAACTTTAAAGCTGGAATTCTCTTGTTTTGCTGATGTTGTGTAAAATTACCTAACCTTGTAGAGTGACCTGGGATCCAGAATGACGATCAGTCACGGTCATGCATTCGTCACGCAATAGTTAAACGCTTACTGGATAATTTTTTGGGAGGAAGAAAGAATCACGGTTTACAGTAGCATTTCACGAGAAAAAAACAACAGTCATTTTGCATTGCTCATGAAAAAAAGTCGATTCACGGTTCACGGGTATGTAACCAAATCACGTTTCACGAGGGAAAAAATAGCCATTTCACAATTCACGGGGGGAAAAAAGGGCCTTTCACGGATCACGAAAAAACCCTTTACCACCCTCATAGCACTTTTCGTTGATCTTTGCGTTGCAAATAGAACACTGCTAACATCGAAAACGAACCACTTTCGAGGGAAGTCTCTCCTTATGGCCCACTTTAGGAGTTCCAGTCTATTTTGCGACCCTTTCAAACACTGAAACTTTAAATTTCGCTACCCTTTTATGTACTACGAGAATGAAAAAGGCACCCCTTTCGGGCAGGTCCCCCGTTTAGCCCACTATGTGGTGTTCCCTCCCCTCCCCTCCCCTCCCCCATCCCCCGCGATGCACGGTAAACTTTGCCAAAGTTATTTGATTTTCTATTTTCCTTCTCTTCTTCTACATAAAGATGGCACAATCATTCTGAAAACTCGTTCAATTTTTCAGAATAATTTTTAAATGTTTCGCCTGTTCAGTTCTGGAAAGAAGAGCACTATGCACCCTGTCACAGGGTCCAGAGGAGCTCTATCGATAGCACAAGACGCTATTTTCTTTGAATCGTCGCTGTCTTGAAAGTTAAACTGATTGCGTTACACCAAATATGTACCGCGGGCAAATTACTACGGGCTCGGAAGCTGCGAAATCGTTGTCGGCACTTCGTGCCTTGTTCGACAAGCTTCGCTTTTCCGAAGGTAATTGCGCCCTTAGTAATTTGGCCCGCGGTACATATTTTGTGTAACGCAATCAGTTAACCTTTCAAGACGGCGACGGTTCGAAGAAAATAGCGTCTTGTACGATCAAATAGAGCTCCTCTGGACCCTGTGCCCTGTCTGCAGTCAACTCTCTCTAAGACGGGCACCGTCGGGACCGTCCCCAACTCGTCCGTCTTAGAGAGGTGTCCAGTGTACAGAGAGTCGAGGTAACGTGACACCGGTAATTCTGAGATAATCAAGCTAAATTGACCTTAAAATCGTTCACTCAAGAAAAACCTACAAACTGGAACAACAATAATATTAGAAAAGTGGACTCGTTTGTTCATATTCAGCACCTACATTTCCGTTTTGAAGTATTTTTCGCTAAAAAAACACTTCTCAAGTGTCCGTTGACAGTTTCAAATTGCCCGTTGTCCGTCTTAGAGCGGTGTCCATCTTCTAGAGAGTTTGGCTACAGTAAAATGACTTAAAAACGGCAGGGACCAACAGCAGGTGTCCATTATACCAAACTAGAATGATGCAACTATCGAGCTACAGTTGTGAACACAAACGATCTAAAACTAAAGCTGATAACATTACCAATCGCCGTGCAGAGCGTCATTTACAAACTAACTACAGAATTGGGAAGAAAGTTTCTTCTTGGAAAGTTTTTTTTTTTCGTTTAATAAATTCTAGGGATCTAAGAGTCTTTTTTATGAGCTTTCGCCTTCTTGCCTTTAAGTCAATATTCTAACTTGACTCCGAGGCTTCAGGGAATCAAAAGAAATCACATTAAGATTCAAGGACTCTGAATGATTATTATATTTTGTTTTCCGATTCCCCTCGGAGCCAAATAAGAATTTTGGCTTATTGCTGGTTTGCACCTACGTAATATCAAAATTCAAGAGCATTAAAAAACAGATTTCAATTCCTAAATCTACACATCTGGGCCAAATTTTTAAGCGCAAGAGCATTTCGTTCAAGAGTTACAGGCGAACGAGTATTGGTCATTTTTAGTAAAAAATATTTGGAGCGGCCATCTTTGTGTCGGCCCACTTAAGGACACCAACATGACGGCCAAAACTTCAGTCTTAATTACACCAAAATTTTAATCACAAAAGATCGGATTCAATAAAAGTTCCATAAATCTGCTTATAGGTGGTCAATGGTGGCTATAATGCAAAAAAAAAAAACTTTCAACTGGTTCAATTTTGTTTGTTTTTACGGCTTATCTGAAATATCGCGACGACTAATTACGTGACACGTTTAAAACCTTTACAAATCGGAAGCAAAACATCGTTAAAACCTGAAACTTTGTGTGAACGATTGTAACACTGGTACTGATCTACATGCCATGTTAGAAACAGCTTTGTAGGATGTATAGTTTAGATTTTTGAATTGTTATGACGTTTCTAGATGTTTCAAACGATGAAAATAGGCAAAACTACAACCAATAGCTACTGGATTTCAAGTATAGGTTTTTTAAAGTACATCGTCGATACTTGCATTGTATTGTATGCGATTATGACATCGGCTAAAAAGCTGAATCCTCTATGTTTTATTCTCGTTGAGAAGGAGGGGGAGGAAGAGGAGGAGGAGGAGCTGTTGGAGGTGGAAGTGGATTTCTTTGACGGGCTTTCTCGGCGTCACGTTCTACCTCTCTATCACGGCGAAGCATACTGCATTCTAGAGGGTGAAAAAAGATCATGATGACATTTTTGGCAATGAACATAGATACATCCAACCCATATCGAAGTACGCCAAGGCGAAGACCAAGGATTATTACATTTAGACACACTTGAACTGCTTGAATCACGCCATTGACCCACTGTTCGCGCCTTAAAAATGCATCGTCGTCTTCTTCGTCTTCGCCTTCCGCATAACCTAACTTTCCCAGTAATTCCAGTGGCGACAACAGAAAGGCAATGCATGCAAATGAAAGAAGAGCTCTCACAAAGCTTTTCGGGATTCCAAAACTCTGCGTGTTTTCAATGTGTTCATCGATGACCATTCGTAGAAGATCGTTGCTATCGAAAACATCTATCACCATGAAAAACGACATCCTTATCATGTTTCTTCTTTGAGGTGGAACCTCTCCATGACCAGTGTACAGCAAAAGCAGCAACAGAAGTGGCGTGATTCCAAGGGAAATTTTCAGCTCGTTTGGGCCAAACTGTTGACTTCTATCAAGCTTCTCAGCGGTGAGGCCAAAGACGATTCCAATCATCGGCACTAAACCGAGCCAAGTATAAGAAAACCAGATAAGTAATGGCTGGATCTTCTTCCTCTCACTGCTAGTTATCCACCACCAAGTGATTCCTAAGGCAGGTGTGATAAACAACAAGAATGCATACCAAGCGGAATTATCTCGATACTTGGCTGGAAATGAGGCAAATAGCAAACACTGAGCTATCATGAGCAGCAAGAACATCAATCGCCCAAAACTAGTTAACACTTGAGCGCAATTCATGATCCTGAAGGAGACTAAAGCTTCAGAACTGCTACTGGCGAGCCTGTCTTTGATCGCCTGAAGAGGTTATGTTTTGACGATATGCATGTAGTCGTGGAAACTAAAAGGAAACAATTTAAAGAAGTCACTTATGATTTCTCAGAAATAGCGTCGCGTACAAATCAAGTGACAGATTATTGATTCCCGTTGTGGGTATCTAGTTTGTCCGATGTGAACTGACTGTTTCTAACCATTTTGGTTTCCCAAAAGTTAATTGAAAAATAACGTTAACCGGTTGCAAATAAAATATGGCAATTTTTGTTCAAGAAAAATCTTAATTTCGCGGCAGGAGTTGATAAGTATATTTCTCCCCTCTTTTTGCTCACAAATAGCCATTATTAAATATATGTCTAGAGAGACAGTCGATTAAAAACGTTCGGAAAGGCAAAATGGCCAAAGTCAAGAGCATGTACGATGGCGAGCCTGTAATTTGATCGATCACCTGAAGAAAGTATGTCTGACGATATACGCGTAGTCGTGGAAACTAAAAATAAACAATTACAAGAAGTCATTTTCGATTTCTGGGAAATTGCGCTGCATAAACTTTTAAAAGTGAGATTATTGACCCCCGTTGTGATTCGGACAATCAAACTTCCCCATGTGCTATGTGTATTTTTATTTTTACAGGTATGAAAACGTTAACTTGTTTATCAAACTTTCAATTTTCTTTTCATCTGGACTCGTGAATCAGTTTTATAGGATTGCCTTTTATTATGGTCGAACCTCGTGAAACGTAAGCATCACTTTTATTGCTATTTCACCTTTTAATTTTTCATTATGTCCAAAACACGCCGAGTTCATACAAAGACTTTTAATTGGCTGCAATCATGTTTTGTCTGAGTCATTTGGGGGTCTATGTTTTTTTTGTAACAATGCGCAGTGGTATTCATCTGCTTTTTTCGAATTCTCCAAAATTCTTTCAACTATGCATCACGAGTATTTTGCTCCATCAAATCAGCTTTATTTTTTATTTCACTACGAAGATGACGTAAATCCTTACCTAGAAACAACCAAAACAATTTATAAATATCTCATAAGGTAAGTCTCCGTACTCATGTTTGTAAATGGGTACTATATAACGGCAGGGGGTGCTCATCGTACAAGCGATCTTGAAGGGACCCTGATTATGGCCAGGAGTTTGCATTAAAGATGAATTACAGTCCGTACTGCGCAATCTCAGCTCAGCAATGTTTGTGAGACTCACAAACAAGGAACGTTTACTAGCGAAAATGAAAATTACGGGACAAACTTACCTTTTCCTTCATTATTAACGTCAGATATCCTTGCCAAACAATAATAATAAGTAAAAGAACCCCAAAGTTTTCCCAAACCGAACTTTAACTGTTTTCAATTCAAGAACTGTTTTCATAGCCAAATTTAAAGAAATATGTATTTTTTTTTTTTTACTTTTTGCCATACGATCTTCCGGCTATCATAAATTTCATAGTCATTCATCGATAGCGTTTAATTTGAATGCGATATATTTATGTATAGCGTAAACAGAATTTTTGTAAAAGTTCCGGAATCCCATATGCTTCATTTTGTTTGAAAGAGCTCATCGAGCAGATCACGTTTCAAAGAAAAATAATCAAAGTGCTAAAGGCTATCTCGTGTAAGTACAGCATCATACAATGCGACCCAGTAAGCGAGTTCTGGGTATTGGTATTGGCTCTCAAACAACATTTTTATATTAAAAAAAACTGTTACGAAATAAGGATCTGAGGACTTAGTTTAGTTTAGTTTATTGTAATTCGTCACAATTATAAATATACAGGTGATACATCACAGTAATAAATATACTTAGGTCCACGACTGATAAAAAATAGTTATTGTCTAGGCATCTTTAACCGATGTGGACTGTTTATGACCATTTTGGTTTTCCAAAAGCTAATTACCTTGACCGGTTGTAAACGAAATATCAGTGGCAATTTTTGTTCAAGAAAAACCTCAATTTCGCGGCTGGAGTTAACAAGAAGACTTCTGTCTCTTTTTTGTTCGATTCGCAAATAGCCATTATTAAATATCTCAGTACAGAACTGATGTAATTCACTTCTGTCAGAAGCGTTTTTAAGAATTGAAGAAAAACGAGACAGTCGATTTACACATTTGGAAAGGCAGAATGGCCAAAATTTAAAAGAAAGTCACGCGAGCTTCTCTTGCCAAAATTAAATCCTTTAATTCGGTACTATGAAACTGTCATCGCGCACAAATTAAAGAAAATTGAACACTTCCTTCCTCGATAAAAAAAAGACCACCCTGGTGTACCAAAACTGTCGATAAGTGTCTCTAGTCAATAGACGGACTGAAACTGAATGGATTGCAACTTCAAAAAAGTTACCCTAATGTTTTACAAGTTCTCACATTTTCGTTTCTAAAATGCCCCAGGACAGACCATGATTTGGTCCCCTTTCAAGAATTGGTTGATTTCTTTCTTGTGGTAAGTAAGGGTATTGTAGCATGATTTTGACTAAAAATTTACTGTTTAAATACTGTTTTCTTTTTTGTCTGTTTGATTTTTACAACGCGAGAAGTTTAAAAAAATTGTAAAACTAATGAATGTAAAGTTCACAGTTTATTCAATAACATTTATACGCCGGGGACTTCGACGACTTTCTGATTTCTTGGCGCGATGGCAACCCTTGCCAAGTATATATATATATAGATGTAGATGTACGCTAAATACCGGTTCATCCGTAAAACAAAATGCCACTACTAGAATCCGTAACCATGCTTAACCAACGACATGCGTGAACAATGCTTTCAGACCGGGATAGAACACTCCAATTTAGCATTTTAGAATAATGCAGGTCTTCTGAATGTACCGAGCTTTCAAAACAGTAACTGTCAACACAATTCAGATCTAAAAGCGATCTCTTTATGAATAGTATACTTCATCTTCATGTTATCTCCATGAGTGACTCCACACATACACATGTCTTTTCAGTGGACTAATGCACATGTAAGCAAAGGACTGATCGTGTGGCGTAAGTGAAGGGTAAACTTGCGTACCGTCTTCATCCTAAAACGATAAAAAAAATCACAACAGACTCATAATCTATTTATGGCAAAAAGATGACTAAATATTAAACTTATCCAACAATAGGGTCGCTTTTTCTTAAAAAGTGACCATTCAAATGAAAGTTCTTGAGTAGTACTTTCTTGTGATGCTGTTTATTGTGCTGTACAAGGTAGTTCTAACTTTTGAAATCCTAAAGTGTGACCATTCAAATACTTTTCTGTGGTACTGTTTATGCTGTACAAGGTGGTTTTAGCTTTTGAGTCTGTGGATGAAATCCTAAAGTGTGACCATTCAAATGAACGTTGTTGACGAGCACTTTTCTGTGGTACTGTTTACTATGCTGTAAAAGGTTATTCTAACTTTTGAAATCCTAAAGTGCGACCATTCAAATGAAAGTTGTTGAGCAGTACTTTTCTGTGGTACTGTTTATTATGCTGTACAAGGTGGTTCTAGCTTTTCAGTCTGGATCAAATCCTAAAGTGCGACCATTCAAATGAAAGTTGTTGAGCAGTACTTTTCTGTGGTACTGTTTATTATACTGCACAAGGTGGTTCTAGCTTTTCAGTCTGTGGATGAAATCCTAAGGTGTGGCCATTCAATTGAAAGTTGTTGACCAGCACTTTTCTGTGGTACTGTTTACTATGCTGTACAAGGTGGTTCTAACTTTTGAAATCCTACAGTGTGACCATTTAAATGTGGCTTTTCACTAGTTCTTTCCAGTGGTGCTGTTTATTATGTTGTACAAGGTGGTTCTAACTTTTGAAATCCTAAAGTGTGACCATTCAGATGAAAGCTCTTGAGTAGTAGTTTCCTGTGGTGCCGTATGCTGTACAAGGTGGTTCAAACTTTTCAGTCTGTAGATGAAATCCTTTAAAGTGTGACCATTCAAATCATGATGAAAGCTATTTAGCAGCATTTGTATTTCAATGATGCAGTTCAGTCAAATTTTCTGAATTTTACAAAAAGACATTGTAGTTTTTTCTTTTTCTTGTTTCAACCTTTATATAAACCACGTTTCTTTAGAAGAGTCAAATGATACCTGAGCGGACACTTTTAACACAACCGATCCAACTTGTAGCTTTTTTGTTGTGGGGTCTTTATGAACGCTGGAAACCAAAAAATTCAAATAACTGGTCAGTGACTGGTTAAACATTTACATTTTGTATCACTTAATACATGAAAGCTTCTTTACCACAATCCACAGAAAATGATCAGGGACCGTTTTCCAATCCATGAAATCATAATTTATTATTTCAATATCGATCGTATGAATGCCAGCCTTCTCAAAGCAGTTTGATATATGTCATCATCTCGTTCGTTCTTTACAAAGAAACGTTAGCAAAAAACATCTCATGGAGACAAAGGATCTTGCTCTTTTTGTTAAACTGATGATGTACTGAATTCGAATATATGAAATAGTACCTTTTATTTTATAGGAAGTAGTCTTACAACACCGAGGGAATGATATCATGTGATTCCTCGATGTAATGACAAAAAATATTGACGTTTTGATGATTTTACCATGAGACAAGGGAAGAAGAAGAAATTGGCGATTTTTTCCAAGGTGCAATCCAATTCTATCCGCATTATCTGTAACCAAAGACAACTGCTAATAGTTTCTGTGTACAGTTAGAGCAGTTTTCAATTGAGTGTGAAAAGTAATTACACAACTGCTTTGGTTTTTCATTGCTACGCTTTGTGATTGGCTAAAAAATCTCGTGCCACTTTCTCAACCAATCAGGTAAAACCAAAACCAATCATGACTTGCTCGCACGCGTTTTCCCGCGCTTGGCGCCGCCGACATGTACAGTGTAATTGCTTCGAGCTCTGATTGGTTCATTGGATTGTTTACGGCTGCTGTGATTGGTCAGAGCAATTACTTTGGTTTTGGTTTTACCACACTCAATTGAAAACTGCTCTATAGTAATTGTTAACTCAACTGGACCATTATTTTAAGGTTTCCAATGGTAAAAATATGTTCTTTTGGCTTTCGAAATGATAATGAAAATCGGTGATATTACCCCTCAAAAATCGCATTTAAGGTGGCTCCCACCAGTTTCCAGTACTTTCCAAGACTTAGATTTTGATGGGTCATTAAAACCACTCTTTATCAGTTGATGCTACAATCATGATATCAAACGACTGCCCAATGATTGGTGAACACGTTGTTATCATTTTTGTGACACAATATGTTACTATAGCAACAGTATAACGTGCTGAAAACACCCTTCATTTTAGCTTTAAGTGTTAATAACTCAAAAATGACCCGGTGAACCCCATTTTTTTTATTGTCGAATTTTGATCAGTAGGATAAGATGCAACTTTTGGTAAAGTTTAAAAAAATTGGGCATTCGTTTGATATCATGATTGTAGCATCAACTGATAAAGAGTGGTTATAATGACCCATCAAATTCTAAGTCTTGAAAAGTGCTGGAAACTGTTGGGAGCCACCTTAAAGAGACACTGTCCTGCCGAAATGACACAATTTTACTTACCTTATTTTCAGGTTTTATCGCCAAATGAAACCAAATATACAACTTAATTGGATAAAAAGATTCTTTGGAGCAAAACAGAAACAGTAGCTTGGAGATAAAGTGCAGGATTACAAGGATGGAAGTGGATTACAGTTCATCAAATTTGATTTCGTGACAGGGGCTCAAGATTGCCATTCGTGTTGAAGTCTGACTTTTTAAGCCGTTATATTGTCTCTTTAGTTAATATTTCTTTGTTTTCATCACTTTTCTTCGTATTTCAAGACAACAATTGAATTACAGTCCGTACTGCGCAACCTCGGGGTTTGTTTTGAATTTGTTGATATGTTACACTTCGGTAATTGCATACATGGAGTAAATGGGAGTAAACCGTCAGTCCGCCATTACGGCCGTTGTGTTTACGAATGCTCGATGAGTTGAAACGTCGGTTTGGGAAAACTTCGCAATCTCGGGGTTTGTTTTGAATTTGTTGATATGTTACACTTCGTTAATTGCATGCATGGAGTAAATGGGAGTAAACCGTCAGTCCGCCATTACGGTCGTTGTGTTTACGAATGCTCGATGAGTGAGTTGAAACGTCGGTTTGGGAAAACTTTGGGGTTCTTTTACTTATTATTATTGTTTGGCAAGGATATCTGACGTTAATAATGAAGGAAAAGGTAAGTTTGTCCCGTAATTTTCATTTTCGCTAGTAAACGTTCCTTGTTTGTGAGTCTCACAAACATTGCCGAGCTGATATTGCGCAGTACGAACTGTAATTCATCTTTAATGCAAACTCCTGGCCATAATCAGTGTCCCTTCAAGATCGCTTGTACGATGAGCACCCCTAGTTGCCGTTAGTACCCATTTACAAACGTGAGTACGGAGACTTACCTTATAAGATCTTTATAAATTGTTTTGGTTGTTTCTAGGTAAGGATTTACGTCATCTTCGTACTGAAATAAAAAATAAAGCTGATTTGATGACGTCATTTTCGATCGTTTTAGTGCGAACGATTCAAACGAAAACGTATCAATACGTAACGTGCTTTGATTGAAACGAAAACGGATAATGTGCAAAAGTGAAAACGCTATTTAAAATAAAGTAAGTAATAGTCAAATGAGGCCTTAAGCTACTGTATCCCAGCCCGAAAAACCCTGAAAAAATCAGGGCATTTCAACGGGAATCGAACCCGTGACATTCGCGTTACCGGTGCGATGCTTAAATATTGATTAAATATTTAAAGGTTCTGAAGTTTTAAAGTTCAAAGTATCGGCTTTTTCAAAATTTTGTCTGTAGAAAGTGTGGAAAGGTGCTTTCGTGATTCAGGTCTCGTGACATTTTATTTAGCCATTAGCGAATTTGATATGCGATCTCTTTCCGGTTGCCTGGTGATTGCATCATTGCTACAGCTGTCATTCTGGTGTTGATTGTTCTATTGTTAACAACTTCCTGTTAACAAACTTCCGATTAACAAGCTTCCGGTTAACAAACTTCTTGTGACACCATTGATAGCAAAGTGTCTAGTCACGCGCATGTGTAGTAGAGACAACAAAGTCCTGAAAAATATATTTTTTAATGAATCTTGGGCTTACTTGGCAAACTTGTCCTCCAAGACAGATATGCTTGAAAATCAGGAAAATAAACTCATTTCTCTCTGCATCACTGAAAATTGGATAAGTTTCTGATTCTTCGAGAAGTAACACCTAGAAACGGTTAAAAAAATAAGAATTGAAATACTTAACATTAAATTTTATAATTTTTTTAAATTTCATTTTTTATGTACACGAACCCAGTTGCGGTCGTTTGTTTTTGTTTTGAAATGCTCCATTGTTCATACACGTGATCTGATTGGTTGCACACATTTAAGCATGAATTTCGTGTTACACGAAATTCAGCACAGAAAGTGATCACAGCGCGCACAGCATTTGGGGTAAAGGTGGGCCTTTAAGTGGGTCTATCAGTCTAAATAAAGTTTTAATTATTGCTATTATTTATTGTTATTATTATAAACGTTGCCTTCTGTGAATTTTCGATCTTACCTTTCTGAGCTCATCAGAAATGACAAAGTCTTCATAATACTCATCAAAGCACTTTTTGATGTTCCCTGACTCACGGACAATGCCTTTTGGGATAAAAGTTTGCAGCCACGATTAAATGTTGTCCAAAAATATAAAATAATCACTATAATTACTTAATAATGCTGTCTACTACTGTACAGCCTTTTAGAACTCTATTGATTAATAGTAGTAGGCACATGTATGTACTGGGCACCAATAATATTATTATTTTTCACTTTGGCCTGCAACTCTTCCAATGAAGTACCCTGGGTGCCAGAGGTTTTTATTTTTCAGTGAAAACCGTTTATGCGGTTAATTGCACTCATGATATTCAGAGAACGGACCTCTGGATCCAGGGTGCCAATGAAGATACCATTTTGGATTTTATGGAAGCCTATGAGAATCAGATGAAATGCAATTTAATTAAAAGACAAAGTCGTTCCAGGGTAAATGAAATATAATATGAGTTGGAAAAAACAAAAGAGAGAAAATGTGACACAAAAATGCAAGATAAGAATTCAAGTCAGATAAAAAGTTTTGAGTTAAAGGACACCACTTGTTAAACCAGAAATTCCATCTCTCCCTCCCCCATCACTAAAATGTTGTGGTGCACCCATCCCCCGAGCTTTGCAAGGTTCTGCAAGACAGGTATTTCTAGTTTAATTAAGGTTGCTACCAAACCCTGTTCTTGAAGTCTGTCAAAAAAGTCCATTGATGTAACCGAGCATGAAACAAGCTCTGCTGTGACAGAAGAGGCTTTGATGTCTAAGACAAAAAAAAAAATAAATCTTATTACATGAGCCCTGGTCATGTGAATAATTATGTCATCACAGCAGTGTTCCAGATAAGAGACGGGTCTTGGGTCAAAAACCCGACAAGGCTGGCTTCCTGACCTGTTAAATCAAATAGCTAACTTGAGAAGATTTAGAGAGACCCACAACCTGTTGACCCCTTAAAATTATTCATTGACTCCCTGCCTTTAAAAGTTAACTGGAACACTGCATCAGTCTTTTTTATTAGTCTCTTACAACATTTTCTATAAGAATTTCTGTAGCATGAAACAAGCTCTGCTGTGACAGAAGAGGCTTCGATGTCTACAACAACAAAAAATAGATCATCGTCACAGTTTTTTTTTATAAGTCTCTTACAACATTTCCTATAAGAATTTCTCAAACTCATTAATACAGTCAAATCTCCCATAAATGGATACCATTGGGACAATAAAAAGTTTCTGCTTAACAGGCACACGCTTATTGAGTGTTTGTATATGGCTGGGACCACAACTAAGTGTACGCTTCTGGGAGGTGTCCCGGGGGGGGGGGGGGGGGGTACTCCCATATATGAGCTATATAGGTATGTGCCACTGTGAAGGGTATGGTTTTCAGGCAGCTTAGTCTGGGATAGGGTATAGTAATCAGAGATTTTTGGTCTAGAATAGGGTATCATTTTCTGCAAAACTGATCAGTTGTGTGAAGAATTTAGTCTAGACAAGCCTTTTATTGGCAAATGGCATTTAAAAATCTGTATGGCGGGCAATACAGCATTTTTACTGACCCCTGTTAACTAATAACTGTGATAGTAAATGAGTTTCTGGAAAATAGCGAGTCTGGAATAGGTCTAGGATAGGGTAGGGTTTTTTGGTGTTTAGTCTAGAATAGGGTTGCAAAATGCAGCTAAAATGGTCTAGTATAGGTTAAGGGTCTCAGAGTCCCAGCGGCACACCCCCACCCAAACATTTCCAGAATACCGCCCCCGGGGAGGTGTCCACCTTACGGGAGGTGTCTATTAATGGAGGTTTGACTGTAATTCATTCATTCATTTTATTTTGCCATTAACCACATAAAAAAATCTATAATAATAATAAGACAATACTAGAAATTTATAATAACTTAAAGGCGATAGACTACAAAATGTTTAAGGTGGTATTGACAAGGAAGCCTATATAGAAGCCAGGGGCTTATGAACTATAGGCTTCCTGACAATAGGGGACTTTAGATCGGATGACGAGTACGAGATTGAGTATGAGTACGAGTACGACTTTTAAAACTTAGTTCGCGTGTTCTAAATAACCATTTACCACACAAATTTTATACCTAGAGTCTTCTTATCTTCTGGCTTACAACAGGAAGGGCGACAGCTCTGAGGATGTGACTGGCTTTAAATTCAAAAGTCGTACTCATACTCAATCTCGTACTCGTTGTCCGATCTAAATTCCCCTAATATAGGGTACATCATACAACAATCATACAATTCATCAAGTTTGAACAAAAAAATCATAAGTGCAATGGCGGTTTGGAAACAATATTTACATTTCCCAAATTGTGGCCAGATGGTCATTTATTTTTGTAATAAACATAAACAACAAAATGCTGTTTGTATAGTTTCTATAGACACATACATGGCCACCGTGCTTTCCACTAAGGAGAAGGGGTGATTATTTGAGGTGTAGCACTTATTTCTAATTTTGACTGTGGGGAGGGGTATTTATTCAAGGGGGGGGGGGCAATTTTTTAGAGGACTGGCACTTATTTAAGAATTTACGGTAAGAAGATTCCTCAATTGAATTAAGGGCTGGAGGCATATTAGTGCCTGCTATGTTGAACTTTAGGTTACACATTATTTGTATTGCCTAGATTTGGCTGTTTTTTTTTTTTTTTTTGCTTGCAGCTTTGAAATAAGCAGTGAAAATGAACAGGAAAATCACCTTTAACCCTTTCACTCCCAGAGTCAATTATGCTGACATGCAATGCAGTCCTAACCTTTGATTCTATTGACAATGTGACCATTCAAATGAAATATTGGTTCCACTTGTTTTTCAATATTTTACAAAATGAAATTTGGGATTTTTCTTGAATTTTGATTTTTGGTACTGTTCGGAGTTAACCCTTTTTAAAAGCCCTGAGAGTGATCAGCATCAAATTTCTCCTTGTAATATCAATGCCTTATCGATCAAAAAAGTCATGAGAATTAAGGACATGATCACACAACATGAATTATCTTAATATCTAAACAATATTATTTCTCCCCACTACTTCTATAAGAAATGTATAGGGATAAGAAATGAGAATTTAAATGTTGATGTTAGGGCTTAAAGGGTTAAAAGGATTAATACCCTTTGTCACCAGTATTTAGATCAAAGGCTCCTAAGAGCCAACCTGTGAATAAAAAATGCTAACATGTAACACAATATTGCGATAAGCTTATGTTTTCACACTGACACAGTTCAATATTTTTTTTTTTAAATTAAACGTAAGGATTTTTTACAAACGCAAATAAACCTAAATCACTTTCATTATGTCCAGTTGGGGAGAAGAAAATAAAGGTGCTTAGTGTGAATTGAACCTGTGCCTCCTGAGTGCAAATCCCAGCGCTAGCCCACGAAACCATTGAGACTAAATTTTGTTATTAATTCTAAGGTAGATATGCATCAAAACGCATGCCTCGATTTTTGAAAATCCTTTTAGATCGATTTTATTGACTTGTATTAAAGACTCCAAATGTGAAACATCTTTAAGCTTATTGTTGTTTATATTCGTTTACAACAAATTTGTTATTGTTATCACTGGATTCACGCTGCTCTTGTTACGTAACACATTCATAACAAAGCATTACATCACTAAGTTTACAGCTGATGGAGTGAGTGAGTGAATTGTCCAATGTTAACGATAACCCGTTCATTACACTTGCACACATTCACGGATTAAAAAGCATGCTGGGAACTGATTGCATTTACTCGGGTTCACTCAACAGTTATGTAACCAAATTACACATAACAAAACCGGAGCAATATTTCACTGCTATTTCAAGGCCATACACACAAAAAAAAACACACACACACACACAGACCCCAAATCTGGGCAAATTCAAAATAACTAAGAGTTTATGTCTGCAACCTTCAATAAACTTACTCAGAGGACCCCAAATACCATTGGATGACACAATCTGAAACACAACATCAGAAGTTGAGGTCAGGCCTGGTTTGCTTTTGTTGTGCCTGATAAGGAAACTATAAACACTTTGAAATGGTTCAGTTTTGTAAAAACTAAATAACCCGGGGGCTAGCAGGGCTGTCACTACTTTCAGTGGCGGATCCTGTGTCTCTCTTGTGGTTTTTAAAAATAATACAATAAAATTGTTTTATACGTAGTTGTTTCACTTCCACCAATTGTCTGATTGTCAATTTTTTGACATAACAAATAAAAGGCTTTTCGAGTTTCAGGAATGCTGGAAATGACATTTCAGAGGGATAAAATCATAACAATTTTCCGGGGAGGTGTGCACCCGGATCTCCCCCCCCCCCCCCCCCCCCCTTTTCGGAAATTCCTGGATCCGCCCCTGACTTTTTTAAATAGGTGGGGATTAGTTAGGACAGTAGACAGTGTTTTGCTTTTCTATCAAAGTAGCTGGGGCTCAGACAAATTATATCAGTCAAATCTAGGAGTGCTCATCCCCCCCCCCCCCCCACCCCCAGGCAAAGCCCTGGGCATTTGACCTAGCGTTTTAAAGCAATTGGTCAAATGCCCCACTATGTTGGCAGTTTCACAGTCAAATGCCCCATAATTTCACAAATTTAAGTTTTTGTGATGTCACACGTTAGTACTCTGTTTGAGAAAATTGAAAAGCGCCCTATAATGCAATGCAAACTTTAACATCTTTATTCTTACAGCACAACATGTATGCTAACAGATTGTGTCTTGGTGAAAATCCAACATGGGATAAACAACTAATTTAATTTGTAAAATGTCCAATCAAAATGGAGGTTTGATAGGACACGTGTTATGGTGACCAAAAACGTCGATAAAACTTCCATGATTATTTATTTTATGTTGAGAAGGAATGCCAACCTCAAGACTGGATATAACAGAAGGATCTTGAAAGAAGTCCTGTTGGTAAAAGAAACAGTTAAGAAGTTAATAGGAGTTGTAAACAAATTAACAATAACAAGAGGCTCCAAGCAGCCTATTTATACTCATGCACATGCGTAAGAAAGTTTTATGATATATTTTAAACATGATAAGAAGATGTCCGACATGGAGAAGAGTTACTCCTTTCATTCAGTCATCGTTCCTGCAAACCACGTTGTTTACTATTGGACCTATTGAATGTTTTATAAATGAAGGCTATACCACAATGAAGCCAGTGATTCTTCTAAGTGTTATATATACCTAACGTGGACATCAGTAATGTAAGTAGAGTTGTAGGAGATGCTGTCATGACACTTCAGTAACGCTGTTTTACCGGAAGTGAGAGTAGCCGAAAGTCACTAAACAGGAAGTGTGAATGGCAAAGCTAGGATGTTCTTGCTGGGAGCCCTTTAATTTGGCTGTGGGTTCAAATCCCCCCCAAGGTCAAAGAATTTTTTATCTTCCTCATGTGATCTCCATTATCCCTACTTAGGCCAATGCTCAGAATGCATGAGTAGGAAATTTATGGTATGTTATAAGCATTACAATTTAACACAGAGTTAATTCTCTGATTTACTATTCAATGAGATACACTGGGTGGTATGTAGATTACTTACCAAAACAAACTTGTCTTTTTGATATGCCTGAAATAACTGATCATATGAAAACATTTGAATTTTACTTCGTGATATCATTCCCCTGCAAAACAAAATATGATAAAACCAGAGAGCTTCATGACTGCAATATTATTTTAAGTATTGGACTTTTTGTGACCATTCAATAAAGCTACTGAGCAGTACTTTCCTGTGGTGCTGCTTATTATGCTGTACAAGGTGGTTCTTACTTTTGAGTCTGTGGATGAAATCCTGAAGTGTGACCATTCAAATGAAAGCTACTGAGCAGTACTTTCCTGTGGTACTGTTTATTGTGCTGTACAAGGTGGTTCCTACTTTTGAGTCTGTGGATTAAATCCTAAAGTGTGACCATTCAAATGAAAGTTATTGAGCAGTACTTTCCTGTGGTACTGTTTATTATGCTGTACAAGGTGGTTCTAACTTTTGAGTCTGTGGATGAAATCCTAAAGTGTGACCAGTCAAATGAAAGCTATTGAGCAGTGCTTTCCTGTGGTACTGTTTATTATGCTGTACAAGGTGGTTCTAACTTTTGAGTCTGTGGATGAAATCCTAAAGTGTGACCATTCAAATGAAAGCTATTGAGTAGTACTTTCCTGTGGTGTTGTTTATTATGCTGTACAAGGTGGTTCTAACTTTTTAATCTGTGGATGAAATCCTAAAGTGTGACCATTCAAATGAAAGCGTGGTACTGTTAATTATGCTGTACAAGGTGGTTCTAACTTGTGAGTCTGTGGGTGAAATATTAAAGTGTGACTATTCAAATGAAAGCTATTGAGCAGTACTTCCCTGTGATACTGTTTATTATGCTGTACAAAGTGGTTCTACCTTTTGAGTTTGTGGGTGAAATCCTAAAGTGTGACCATTCAAATGAAAGCTATTGAGTAGTGCTTTCCTGTGGTGCTGAATTAGTAGAGGATTCCACCCTCTGCTATGCTCCCACTAACACATAAAAAATATTCTAATTATTATTTCTAAGCGTAACTATTCAAATGATAGCTATGGAGCAATACTTTCCTGCTGTAATGTTTCGTTAATTTGATGGGTCTTAGGTTTAGGTTTGATAAAGAGGAACCTTTGGAATTGCATGTCCACAAGAAGTTAAAGTCACTGCATACATGGCTATAGTTCATCCCAAGTTGGAATATGCTTGTACCGCTTGGGACCCCCATTTCAAAGAGGATGTTGCTTCCCTTGAGAAGATTCAGCGAAAGGCAGTATGATTTTGTACCGACAACTACCATCCTACAGCCAGTTTCACTGAAATGCTTCAAGATCTAGGATGGACTACCTTAGAGTTAAGACGAACTATGACTCAGTTGATCCTCTTATACAAGATGAGTCATGGGAAAGTTGATATTGATGTAGACACTTACATTTAATATCTCTGCCCCCAAACCGAACATAGAACTTGGGGGAGCCGTAGTTACAGATACAGACAAGAAAAAGCAACTAAGGACATTTATTTTCATTCATACTTCCCAAGGACTAATAGACTTGGGAATAGTTTACCAACTGATCTCGTCAAGATTAATTCACCAAATATTTTTAAGCATGAGTTATTTAACTACCTGGTTGACAACCAGAACTAGACCTACCACTATCATTTGAACTATTTATTTATTTGTATATTTTTGTTTTATTATTTTATTGATTTGTTTACTTGTATCGTATATACATGAAAATATCTTAATATTATACAGTTGGTGTGGTGTCCAATAGGATTTTTACCGACTAAATAAATGTTGATGTAAATGTTGATGGGTGGTTCTAAAAACTTTTGATCTGTCAAGCAGTGATTTCCTCTCGAACTATTCGTTTTTTAGTTTTTCAAATGTCGAATGTTTTTCAAATCTTTAGTTTGGTACCATTAGAAGTTTCAAAATAAAGTTTAAAAATGCTTAGTTTCAAAATTCAGATAATTTCGCGCGTTTTTCTGCAGCGCATTTTTTACTCTGCCACACTATTCACTGTTTTGTACATGTAGTTACGTGTATTTTAATATTACATACAATCGTCCTTACCATTTCATAAAACGTTCTTGAACATCGGAAGATTCGAAGCCCGGAAAAGTCTTGTTTGGAACAAATTGAAATGTAAAGTTCTTCTCATCGTCCGCCATTTTCCCTTTTTGCAGTGCCTAGTGCATGACGGGATTTGTTGTTGCTTATATACCGCTGACAACTTCTTAGGAAACGGTAACCGTGGTAACGTTCTTTTATCCACAGGTTAATTTTGTGCCATTGACAGCTGCACTTTGGAAAAATATTAGAAAATAATCAAGTTGCATAATATAACATCTAATTAAGTTATATTTTGTCACACCTGAGAGAAAGGTTCTTGAGTTTTAGGTTTTGAAATAAGATGTGTCTCATACGCTTTCACGGAGTTTATTTTCTCCCATGCAATTCACAGTAATGCAGTCTTCCCGCGCTTTTTGAGGAGTATTTCTTCCCTCGCTCCCTTTGGGGTGGAGATGAAGGACACCGCTGGGAACCGTGACGAGGTTACAGATGGTGTGCTTAACGGGGAGGCTCCGCCAGAAAGGATGCCTTTTTCACTCTCATCGGAAAAAGAAAGGGTAGCAAATCTAAGTATAAGAAAGAGAGGCAAAAACTTGGCAGAAAATGCACGCAAAGGTTACTCAGATCAAATTTCGCTTTACTCATCGAAAATATTGAGTCGGTTCAGGCCTTTCATGTTTCCTGTTTTATAGCGTTTATGCCGACCAAGTATGGGATAATCTTTCACCTCTGACTTATTTTTAAATTACAAGATAAAAAAATCAAAATTTTATCCTGCATGTGAAAGGTGTCCATTATGAGCAGGAGCCCATCAAATGGTTGGCTTCTGTTATGAAAGGTTCCGGGGGGGTTGAACCCCGGGGGTTGAACCTCCGAGCAGAGCAGCTTTCCTGCATGAAATTTTATTAAGTACTCTCCCCATTTGCCTTCTTGTTCTGAAATAGCCGGAACGACATAACCGTTCATGATTAATTTATTTGGCACTTGCAGGCACTTGTTGCCCTGAAAAACTAGACGGATGTAAAAAAATATTTAGGATCGTACTAACGCCAGGTCTGAAGAAGCATTTTTTCCCTACTCCGCCTAAATTCCTATTGCTTTATGTAATTTCTGTACCTTGCCTTGTTCGTGCCTTTGATATGGAAGAGAAGTAATTTTAACCAAATTCTCCGGAAAGTTTGGATACCTTGCATGATTTTTCACAAGTAATGAAACATCCTTATAAGGCCATGCACCACCATCTACCTATACGTCATACATGTCACTGTACCCTAAGGAATTCATTTCATTGGTCGAACTTAATACTTTAGAAACGTCCACGTGTCTGCTCGCCTAATTACGTCACGGATCACGTGTTGTTCTCAATTGTAAAATTGTTAACCGGAAAACTGACCTACGTCAGGAAAACTCGGCGGAAAGGCCGCCAATCATCTTTGAGTTTTCTTAAGCACAATGTCGCCTCGAAACATTTTAACATCGAATAATTTAACGCCTTTTGATTTCGGAAGGATTAAAAATGTCGTTTAGGGTAAGAAATAAGTTGAGCTAGGATTTTCGAAAGATGAAAGCAGTTGGTAAATTGCTGAAATATTCAGCTAAAAAACCGAAAATCTCAGTTTCCTCTTAAGTCACTAAAATGATATGGAAAAACAGTACAACGCCGTTCTAAGCGTTTCCTGCTACGTGCAGATGCTCACGCGTACTAATTTAGTTACGGCGCGGTGCTTCCCGTGAGGTAAATTGAGCATTAAACATTTCTTATTGTGTGAAATTTCACATGCCTTAGGGATCGATTACTTAGGTCATGTCCAATTCAATACTCTAACTGTTTCGCTTGACTAACAACAGGATTAATCAAGAAAACGTGCTTAGTCAAGCCACAATCAGCATTTTACTCAAACATTCAACTTACATCAGTAAAATCAGAAACCCATGGGTTTCTAATAAAATTAATTTATAGCTTTCCCGGGGGGCTCCAGGTTTCTAACTTTTCACTTAGAAAAACGCCCAAGATTCAAACAAGGAATAAAAACAAATTTCATTATGCAAAATATCCAGAAATAAATGAACAAACAACTAAACTTCTGAAAGAACTCCACAGACTCAAAAGTTAGAACCACCTTGTACAGCATAATAAACAGTACCACAGGAAAGTACTGCTCAGTAGCTTTTATTTGAATGGTCACACTTTAGGATCCGATTTCATCCACAGACTCAAAAGTTAGAACCACCTTGTACAGCATAATAAACAGTACCACAGGAAAGTACTGCTCAGTAGCTTTTATTTGAATGGTCACACTTTAGGATCCGATTTCATCCACAGACTCAAAAGTTAGAACCACCTTTAGCTTGTAAAGCGTAATAGACAGTAAATTATATGTGATCGGCTTTGTTAGTTCATCAGTAACCATTTATTACACTTTAATATCATGAAATTATTTTGCAGGACATTGATAAATTAATCTAAACCCCCAAAAATCTGAATCTGACTACCCTAAAAAATACTAGCGTGTGAAAAATCCCAGAAGCTAAGAATTTCAAACCCAAGACGCCTCTTTCATTCAACCGTTATTTTTCTTTTCATGCGATAACTGACATGATCCGGCCGGTAGCGATGATAAGCCTAACCAAAGGCTAACCAAAGCTGTCCTCAGATGAATTTGAAAGCCAGTGTTTCATCTGACATCATACTGTGAAATTTTGGCTGACTCAGCTTAGCCGATAGCTGAGAAATGGTCCAGATTTTAATCCCATGATCACTGGTTTCATGTTTTCCCGCGCGAGAGTTGTATGTATTCTGATTGGTCCATTACGTTTTTGTCGTTTGTATATTGTGATTGGCCATTGGCCAGAAATACTTACTATTATAGCTTAGCCAGCCCGGCTAGTGATAATCAATCATTATCATCCGTAATTGCAAGACGCCGCCGCCGTTCTGTTTTCACAAACAAACTTTAGCGTGCGCCCAATATAGATTTTGACACGTGGTTTTTGCCGGCTAGACAATTTAAAAATATTAGTTTAACACGCCGACTGCTGTCACTGGCCTTTATCAGTTGCTCAGTTGCGCAGATCTTCGTAATACCGAAATACTTGTAGACTTCAGTTTATGCTCCTTCAGTCCATCACAACAGCTGCACAACATTAAACGTCATGATCTCTATTTCTCGGGAAATTATCATCATTTGGTTTGGAAAGGAAACACAAGCGAACAATCTCCCGCCATTTTAACCTTTTCTTTGCCGGGGACAGACCTTGCTTTTCGTTCCGTTGATGGTCTTTTTTGAGCAGAAGTTTCTTGTGTTCTTTGACCGGCACAATGTGGTCTGAATCTGTGGTTCTGACATCGATTAGGCGGTTACAACTTCCCATTATGCAAGTGAGAATTAAAAAGTTATACTGAAAACTATCAAGCAGTAATTTCCACTGGTACCCTTTAATATGTTGTACACGGTGGTTCTAACTTTTGAGTCTGATGATGAAATCCTAAAGTGTGACCATTCAAATGAAAGCTATTAAGCATTACTTTCCTGTACATGTGGTGCTGATTGTTATGCTGTACAAGGTGGTTCTAACTTTTGAGTCTGTGGATGAAATCCTTAAGTGTGACCATTCAAATGAAAGCTACTGAGCAGTACTTTCCTGTGGTACTGTTTATTATGCTGTACAAGGTGGTTCTAACTTTTGAGTCTGTGGATGAAATCCTGAAGTGTGACCATTCAAATGAAAGCTACTGAGCAGTACTTTCCTGTGGTACTGTTTATTATGCTGTACAAGGTGGTTCTAACTTTTGAGTCTGTGGATGAAATCCTGAAGTGTGACCATTCAAATGAAAGCTATTGAGTAGTACCTTCCCGTTGTACTCTTTATTATGCTGCACAAGGTGTTTCTAAAGTTTGACTCTGGATGGAATTCTTCAGAATGTGACCATTCAAGACAGTCAAATGAAGTTATAAACAAGCATGCCGTACGTAGTTTTAGCATACTGGAGTGTAAGTGGTTGTTACTTTTCAGTCTGTGGATTCAACCCTATATATAAAGGGTCACCTTTTTTGAAATGATATATAGCTGTCGAGTATTAGATACTTTGTTGTGACTATAAACTTTTCTTGCTTGGTCACTAGTCGTTAAAATTAGAGATAATCCGCAGCCAGAGGATAGGCTGAACGCAGATGTTTCCTATCGGCTTTGTTTTACGCTTCTTTGCAGTGAAGCAAAGGATCGAAAAGGACTTTCTTAGGGGACGTCTGCGCGCTGGCTACCAGACTGAGACAAATAAGCCTTTCACATCTGTTGACTGAACAGCCATTTGAAATTTCTTACCAGCGTTATTTTTTCGCAATGCTTTTTAAGGAAGCCTTCAAGAAGATTATCTCGAATTTGTTCTTGTTTATATCACAAGCAGGGCATGCTTTGCAAGATAAATAAATCCGGGAAAGATATGACCGTATCATTAATCTCAACGTCACTAGTTTGCTATCTTTTTGGCGCGAAGAAAAATAATTTGGGCGGGAAAATTGCAAAAAATTTAGTAGGTCAATCTTTTATTTCAGCCAGGCTTCGTGTTAATATATAGAGAGCAGCATCAATTGAATAACATACCGGACCATTGAATTCTAGTCTCAACTAACTATACCTTGATACTGCTGTCGACTCAAAACACTGAGGAGGACGAGCTCCCAGATTTAGAGTCAATCATGATGAAGACATGTAGACTGGGTAAATGAGTACTAACTTTTGAGTCCGTCGACGAAATCTTAGGTGTGACCATTCAAATTAAATCTCTTCAGCAGTGCTTTTGTATGGTACCATTTGTTTTTTAATATTTATACAATGAAATTTGGAATTGTCATTGAATTTTGAAGGGTTGATCTGAGGTTTCATGCCCTTGACTCAGTGTTTGTTTTGAAGTATTTTCCCGTGAGTTTGATGTTTACCAGATTACAACAACAAAATACTGTATATATAGCACTGAATATCATTGCAATTTGTCACTGACTTAGTTCAGTTAAAGTTTGCATGGCGCTAAACCAAGCAAACGTGGTCTACAATGCCATCGGCTTACACCCAGCGGACGCGACATAAGCCTGGTTGTTCCAGGTGTTCGGATAGAAGGGAGCGAGACTGAATGACTTGGTCAAACTTTTACGTACTCTTCTAACAGCCATGATATCGATATAAAGGCGTGTCAAAAAGTTTGGGTTTTTTTCTGAAAAATAAAATACAGTGTTCAAAGGTTTCATTCATTTCAGAGCATTAGTTTCTTATTAGAATGATTTCAGGGGGTCATTTCAGAAAACCCGTAAAACAAAATTAAACTATCTAATAGCCAAAAGTATACAGAAGAAAACAATGGAATTAATTTGTGTTATGTCTATTTCGCGAGTTATACGATTCCACTCTATTATCTGCAGAGTATGTATCTTGGTATAGCTTGCTAGACGGCAAAAGGTCAAAGAATTTGAGACTGTCACCGTGGTTATATTGAGATACACGCTCGGGGGTACACGCAACAAGTTATACAACAGTCGAAGCTTTCTGAGCGGACACTCGCGTAAGCGGACAGCTCTACTAACGGCCGCCTTAACAAAAACTAGTTTGAATTCTCCTGATCCTCTTACGAGAATGAACTCCAGTATTGTACGGATACCTTTTCGGCTCCGCGAGGGTGCTGCCCGCTTACGGTTTCGCTTGGATGTATCAACCTGGTATCTTATCGCGTCTTATCCACGGGAATCTTCACAGTTCATTGCAGTTCCTTGGTTTAATATAATAGATTGGTTTTTTTTAGACTGTTTTGATACTGATCATCTAGATTTATGTTGAAGATCGGTTGGATTGCATTTCAAATCCATCATATCATCATACAACTGTCGTTCGTGTCGTGATTTTTGCTCAATGAAAGAAGAAACTCATAAGAGATATCAGTCAACTGATGCAATCTACACCGACAACAGTTCTCCCGGACCGGCACGACATGAGCCAAGCATTTTAACGATATTAGTTTTGGCCCAAAATAGATGTTTACCTTCACAGTCAATCTTTCTCCTGAAACACTTTGAGTGTTGAAGGTAATTTCGTGATTGCTTTGGTTTGGCATTGTTTTGCTTTGTGATTGGCTAAAAAATCTCGCGCCACTTTCTCGACCAATCAGAAGTAAAACCAAAACCAATCGTGACTCGCTTGCACGTGTTTTCCCGCGCTTGGCGCCAGCTACATGCATTTGCTACGAGTTCTGATTGGTTCATTGGATTGTCTGCGTCTGTTGTGATTGGCCAGAGATATTATTTTGGTTTTTTTTTTTCCTGAGCCAAGAATTGATATACAACCCACTTTTGTGATACATGAGAAGGCCATTGCATTTTCCTCTTCCACATATGTATCTAATTTTGTTCAGCGCTGTATTCTTATCGTATCGGAATACGAGTTGTGTTGTATTGTTCGCAATGTTGCCGCATTGGTTTGTCATGTCTGCAGCATATCGATCGAGAACACGATATTTACAGAGCTTACAAGGTGTTGCATCTTTTCTGTAAAGTTAATACTTTAGGACCAAACAGGATAAATACAGTAGACGTGATAAAATGTAATCATATTTCCAAATTTTGTCTTTATCTTCCATGATTTTTTCATTGAAAATGGTACCCTTTTCATATGCCTTTCATTGAAAATGGTACCCCTTTCATATAGCCCTTACGTGCGTCTGTTTGATATATTTTGAAAGGCCTTTCTTATAATACTGAAGTGGCAGTTTTCCCTACCTTTTTTATGCTTCAAATCGTGTTTTCGCTTCTCTTTCATATTCCTCGTGAAATCCCTACCCTTTCATATACTTCAACTCGTGAAATCCAGACCCGTTCATATACCTCCAGCCTAAAAAAGGTACCCTTTCGTGCAGAGCATCCTCGTATAGCAGAGCATCCCCGTATAGCCCAATATAGGGAGTGCCCCCCCCCCCCGGGATTTCACCACGTATTTCATTTGTACTAGCCTGAGTAAATGGAGGAGGTTGGGGGAAGGGGTGGGCGTAAGAGCGATCGTCAGGTCACCGTTGATCTGAGAACATGGCAAGATTCCAAATAGGACAATCCTTCATTCGCAGTAGTGCTGTAGTTTGAAGCTGGAAAATTTTCGATAATTTCATGGTCAGACAAAAAAAAGGGAAAGAAAAGAAAATCAGTCCTGTGGTGTAATAGCTGAAGTCATACTTCAGGATTTTATCTAAACCGCTAAAAATAGTCTACATCTTTTATCTTTATAAACAATACCACCTACAAATAAAGCACAAAAATTTTCATTTACGTCGCCACACCTTAGGATTTTATCCACAGACTCGAAAGTTAGTCTAAGTCTAGAGCCAACTTGTACAGCATAATAAACAGTACCACATGCAGGATAGTACTCAGTGCTCAGTCGCTTTCATTTGAATGGTCACACTTTAGGATTTCATCCACAGACTCAAAAGTTAGAACCACCTTGTACAGCATAATAAACAGTACCACAGGAAAGTACTGCTCAATAGGTTTTATTTGAATGGTCACACTTTAGGATTTCATCCATAGACTCAAAAGTTAGAACCATCTTGCATAGCAATGCATAAGAAAGTACTGCTCAGTAGCTTTCATTTGAATGATCACAATTTAGGATTTCATTCACAGACTCAAAAGTTAGAACAACCTTGAACATTATTACCACGTTTGTGGGATCAATATTGATCTCCTACAGGTTTGTGTCAAGTTTGTGTGTAGAGGCACCAAAACAGTTTTAATCCGTCTGAGAAACTACCAAACAACAACGTTCAACTGATCCGAGACAAGATTTGTTAGTGCCATGTTGTCCAGATTTTATCTTGCATAAATAGTCCAATCGCGTTTGTGTCGGGTAGATCAAAGAAAACTCAGGAAGAAAGGTATTATAAAAGTGTACAAACGAAAAGAGTTTATGCTGAGATGTATTTATTATCTGTTAAAGATGCAAACATCGCCATAACATGATGTTGCTTCTTGATGGGAGCCTTAAAAACACCAAACAAATGACTTTGTCAATACCCCAAAGTAGCATAAATACTCCAATTCAGGCTCTATAGCTGAAGATGATCGCTGATAACCTTGTTGAGGTTTTTCGCTGCATACGTGACACACTGTCAATACGATAAGTAAACTTCTATTGTTTATTGTTCAAAGACAGGATCGTGGGAACAAAAACGTTTCTATAGCAACCTTTGATCGAAGCCGCAATAGCTGAAACCAGCGCGAGCCAGCATCAATCATTCAGCCCATCAATCAATCAATCAATCAATCAATCCATCAGTCAGTCAATAAATCAACTCCGTAAAGAAAAGAGCTTTATTTATATTTTAAAATAGTTTATACAAAATGTAGAAAGAGAAAATAGTGAAAAAATGGCAAAAACATCACTGCGTCGACAGCTGTCTAAAAGTAAACAAAGTTGTGAAATTACGTGCGTACCAGATCATCCATTAAGGAGAATTACACTAAATTTTACTAAAAATCTTGACACAGCAGACAAGCTAAAGGCATGAAGAACAAATTAAAAAACTAAAATATGTAGATGTTTTTGTGCCCAATATTTCGGGTTGATACCCGAACCTTCGACCAGAGCTTAAACGTAAAAATGAGTATGTACGTAAGGTTGAGATACAGTTTGAAAGTTGCAAACGTGGAACTGACTTTAAAAATATGATTTGCCAAAAAGATACCAAATTTCATTTTGTGAAATGTTCCAAAGCAAATGGCACCATGCAAAAGTAATGCTAAAGAGGTTTCATATGAATGGCCACACCGTAGGATTTCGTCGACAGGCTCCGTTAAAAGTTAGAAAAACACTACATCTGTCAAATGATCCCTTCGCAATATGGGACCTGTTTCATAGCGGTACGTCTTACGACTCTGCTAGCGGGGTATATAGTGGTGAAACAAAATTGGAAATTAAATTACGATGCAGATTGCTCTAAATCGATGAAATCATTTCAAAACTAAGTGACCAATACATTGTAGAACATCATGGGTTTAAATTTTGATTTTTGGCACAGTTGAGAGTTTAAGGGTTAATCTTTTTGGCAACAGTTCTTCAAAGTACTTCAGCGTTGCGTGATGTCTAATCTGTCCGTTTCAACTTGTCTCTCAACGCCACAACAAAACCTCCCAGCTTATTTCAAGAAACAGGCCACCTATACCTAAACGATAAACAGCACTTTTAGGACTTTAAACAAACACGATTGCATTTACTGCGTAACTTATTTGAAGCCGAGTGTGTCACATTTCCTAGAACCCTTTCCCTCCCAGCCTCAGCTCCCAACAGGTCCCAACAGTGCCCGAACAAAATTCAAGAAAAATCACGAATTTCATTTTGCAAAGTAGTGAAAACAAATGTACCATGCAAAAGTACTGCTGAAGACATTTCATTTAAATAGTCACACCATAGGATTTCGTCAACTGACTCAAAAGTTAGAACTACACTGCATGCCTCCATAATTGACTCTGGGAGGGAAAGATCGTTCATTCTATAACTGTTTGATGCATGAAAAGGAGAAAACAAACGTTCAAATCTAAATGTCTTTCTTCAATTTGTTCTTTTATACAGTTCATCTACGGTACCGACGGATTCGTCACATAACCGTAATATGATTCTTGTGCATTGCGCTAAAATTTGCCAAGAAACTCACGAATTTAAAATTGTATTTGCAAATGGTCTTTCGCACAAGGAAACTAAGAAATCGATCAATCAATCATTCGACCTTGGGTTACCGTGTCATTACTTACGCTTCACCGCTCCAGTGCAGAATAACACTATTCTCTTGTATTTTGTTGCGCAAACTTCATCGATACTCCAAGCCTTCGCTGGTGCCTTTAGGGAATAATATCGCACACTCGCCAGTTTCAAGAAAATCATAGTAACATACCATATATTAACAGAAAGCTTAATAAATATAGTTTTCGATAAAAGTATATAAAGTTTAGCTACTTTTTTTATGAGCCGAGAGCCGATAAACCCGCAAGGAACGAGATTGTACAATCGAATTTATCTGGCATCTAATGCCACGCCAATAGCAAAATAGCCCGGCAAAATAGCTGCACAGTGTAATTCACAAGGCATTATTAACAAAACAGTATCAGGCTTTTTCGGTATTCCGATTTGTCACCTAGATACCGGCCTAGATGTTGGAGTAGCTAAAAACCTGCAAGCCTTTTAAAAATGGTCGCCGTCGTTCCCAAAATATTAAACTGCATGGTGAAAATTTTCTGATACTGTTTTAATAATCATTCAAAACACCTGGAATGTGTTGGTCAACTTTTACGAAAATCCATCAAGCCTATTTTCGCTCATAAAGTTTCGTAAACAGCATGCTGCACCGCATGAGATTTTATCACCTCTAAACACCGCGAGCCAATGAATCAGCAGCGTCAACTACAATAAAATAGAATAAAATAGAATTCGCGGGAAATTCAGTCACGTTCACAAAATCGCTGAAGTGCGCAATAGACAAAATATACCAACAATGATCCGATACAAGTTCAACGTAAATTTATTTTTAAACCCAATTTCTGAACAATTTTGGCTTTTTTCTCCGCAAGTGCTAAGCTGATAAAGCCGGATTGCCGCAAAAAGTTCCCTGATCCGATCGAGGCGGCTAGTCATTTAGAAGATTATGACACCTTTGTGATTTATTAACTTTTATTTTAAAATGCACTTTCTTATTTATAAATAAACTTGCGCCAATTCAATGTTGGGATAAACGCTAAAAAAACTTTAACTTGCAAGGCTGATCAGACAGCTGAATTTGTTCAGTTTCTTTTAATATTGCCTAATATTTCGGTTAGACAAAACCAACTAAGTTGGTCGAATGTTTGTTCCACGAAGTAAAAAGTACCTAAAGAACAGAGGGAGTTAATTTACATCTTGTATTCTTTTCTGGAAAAAAAGGAACGTCTGGAGGCGGTGTTCTGCGTTATCAAATAAAATTCTCAAGAGGCTTCCTTCTCGGAAGAATCAATAACGTGTGCCTCTTTACGTACGGCCAAGAAACTTCTGCGCTCGCAATATCGCGTGATGTTATTGTCCGCGCGCTTTCCCGCCGATTTGCTTGTTCTTCTCAATGGTACATTGTTCACTCTAGACCGGTAATCAGTAGGCCACACAGATAAAGCACGAAAATCAAGTGGCAGGATTTCATGGTGCTTCAAATGTGCTTTCGCTTATAGTTCTTCAATTTCAATTCACTGTTTCTGCGATGAGTCGAAGTGAGCAATTGCGTGCAGAAACCGAATTGCTTGGTAGACGGAAAAAAACAAAATAATTGATTGTTAAATTTGCTAATTTGTAGCCCGCGGTGAAAAAGCATCGGTCGTTGCGAGATATCACCAAAAGCAAACAATCAGCGCAGAAAATTGAGCATTAAAACCTTATCTCTTTCTCCGTGCTGTAATAAATTAAAACGAGCAAGCGCTGTGCCAAACAAACCATGCCAAAAAACGTGAGTAAAAAAGTGTGCTAATCGCAACCTCAAGCAACAGACGTATTTTCACGGGAAACAAAGTGACTTCCGGTGGTCTGACCTTAACTTGTCAATAAAAGTATCACTCATTACCAGACGGTTGGCGACTGCTCCGTCAGGAGGGGGGAGAAGATAAACACAGAAATTCGAAAAATAATTTTTAGTCAAGTACGAAAAGCCTTCGTTCTATTCCCTTTTTCGTGGATTGGACCGCATTTCACCATCCTTATGGGGAGGGTACCGTGCAGTGGTCGATTATAATTCCGCCGGGATAGACAGCGATAAAGAAGGAAAGAAATTACAAGTTATTGTTTAAAGGTGTTAAGCGCAGGAAACCCACCGAAAATATCGTAAAAACTTGGGGGAAGTAAGTAGAAAAAGTCGGCATTGACAACGGTAACGTTTTCATTAAAGACCGTCGTATGCCATTTTCTTGAACAAAACGGTACACTTCCCCGCACCCCTCCCCCCTTCTCGGATAAGGCCTACGTGACAGGCCGGGCGTGTTGTGTAAAACTTCAGAAAACCAGAAAATCTAGGAAAACGGGGAAAAATCCCACGCTAAGCTACTGTTCACTGTTACCGCTCGAGAATAGCTCAGGTGTAGTTTCCTTCCCGTGTTCTCCACTAAATGCACTGACCGCAGATGGCAAACAAGGCCTCCAAACAACAAGATTTGATATTTTATCACTCGGAGCTTGTTTACATGTAATTGGCATTGTTTCGCTGCATTTTGGACCCTGCTAAGCATCAGAAGGTTGACCGCCAAATAAATAGAAGCTTAGACACGGCTGGCGCGCTTTTTGACAGTCAATTAGCTAGTCAATGAATGCATTTCTCTGCCATTATGAAGACACTACTTTCTAGAAATGACTAGAAGACAGAAGTTAGCAAAAAACTATCACAAAAAGCCCACGCACACGCTTTGCTTGCAAGTATAGCGGAGCAAAACGTCCACGCGCTTACGTCGTTCTCAGAAATAGACGCGCACAATGATGTCTTTCATTGCTAAGCTATCGTTTGACCAGCCGCGCAAGCTAATTGGCTACCAGATACAGTTGTCATAACAACCGAATCTGCGACTCATCATGACGTCACGTTCCCACCCGAAAACCAGGCCCCCCGCGACGCGGCGAAATAATAGCGTGTAGTTCTAGTATGTATATATTTGATACTGACCTTGCTATATAACAGTTTGAGTGATTATCGCGCTATCCCGCGATTTACTTTTTGATGCGTCAGGGCCTTAGTGGAGAAGGCACAGAACGTAACGCGTACACATTTCACTAACAATGGAACGAAAAAACAACAATTGCGTGGTCCATGTTCGTCAGGATTCTGATAATGACCTCGAAGCGCTCTTCCATGTCGTCAGCCCTGCGACAGTGTCCAAGCCACTTCCCGAATCAAACCCGTCGAATTCGCTACCGATGCGAATGCGGAAGCTGCCTCCTTCGTTCTTTAAGCAGCCTCCACTGGATGGAGGGCTGTCTCCCGATCAGGACCATCCTTCAGGTCTCACAATTTCCCACTCGAGAGCGCATTCGTCGCCGGCTTCACTAACAGTTCCTACAAGTCTAAAAGGACCACCGAACCACTCCTTGAGCGCAGTTGTTCATCAACGATCAACCTCATTCGACAACACTGCTTTACTCGAAGAGCCCGCGCAAATGCCTCCTGGATGGGAAATGAGAACAACTCCTAACGGTCAACGCTATTTCATGAAGTAAGTCTCTTAGCGCGTGTGGTAGCTAGTGTATAGTAAATTTCTTAACTCAACGTCAATTAAACTACCTCTTTTAAATATTAAAACACACGCACAGCAACATCAATGAGAAGTCAATTTCTTTACATTAGCGACGCTCGATGTGTAAAGCGGCTCATTACAGCGTAATGGTTTCTCGAGTAGAGAAGTTGCTGTGTATTCAAAGTTGGTTAGTGATTTGGTGTTTTATTGTTTTTGGAAGCCAGGGATCATTTGAAACCTGTTTTGCTTTATAATACGTGTCTTCAACGCTCAATATGGCGGGTAGCCAATTTGGATTTGACAGTGTGTGTAAATACGTTGATTTCACGATAGTAAAGACCAATTGTTTTTTCTCCGCAGTCACTTTGACCAAATAACAACTTGGCAAGACCCAAGAAAAACACAATCAACTTCCAATTTGAACAGCGCACAGACCGCGGCTAACTTGCCCGACGGTTGGGAACAAGCGATAACTCCGGAGGGCGATATTTACTATATCAATCATTTAGAACGGACCACAAGTTGGGTCGATCCGAGAATCGCGATGCACTGTCGAAGCCAGGAGAACCTTCGCGGGTCGACAATGCCGCCGGGAATGCCGCCTGAAATGCATCGACACAGAACCATACAACTTCACCGCCTTCAAAGAGAACGCGAGCAACTTTTGAAGCGACAGCAGGAGCTATTGAAGCAGGAGATCAGATTGAAACGCGATATTCTCGAGGAGGGAGGCACAAAGTCTTCGCTACTCGGAAACTTGACACGAGAAGTGTCTTTACTTTCAGCTCAAGACAACGCGCCTGTAACAAATGGTGGCCACATTAGAGACGGATCGCTTGATTCTGGACTGGGTATGGGAGGAGGGAACTATCAGTTCCACGATGTGGAAATGAACGATTCACAGCAACCCATGTTCGACGCGAATTACAACTCAAAGGAGACAACTTTTCGAGCAGATCCGGGCCGCAGACTTCCCGAGATCTTGGACTTGCCCGGTACAAATGTAGATTTGGGGGTGATGGAGGGAACAGATACCTCCACAAATATGGATACCGATGATCTCGGCGTAGGTTTGGACTTCAATTCAGACATGCTGAACGACGTTGAATCGGTGTTAATAGCCCCCGGAAACTTGACGTGGCTCTGAGCTGAGCGCATCTTTATAAACGATAGATGTTCAAGTGACATTTTTAACAGAGTGTTTAAGCTAAGTGAGTATATAGTAGGGTTTAATACTAGCGCGATCAAACCATTTTTATACATTTTTCCATACGTGTATGATCGGGAGTTTAAGTTTATCACTATAATAAATTGTTTCGCAGCGAAACTTGGAAGTTCGACTCGATAGTCGACAGGATTTAGCATTTTTGTTATTGTTCAAGATTAACTTCAGATTTTTTTAATGAAATCGCTTAAATAGGAGTCGCGACGTATACGAGTTAAATGGCAGGAGAAAAGGCTCGAGTTTCCGTTGACAATTTTATAGTGTTTTTTTTACTCGATTTTCACCTATCTGTCATTTGCATAATCGAGTGTGGAGCGATAAAATATGATCTTTTTTTACTCCACCCACGGAAAAACCCCATTGTTCTTTGCTAATTACACAGCGTCAAACGCTAGACTTGCATGCAAAACGTCTCTGCCATTTTGGTCGTAACATATAACTCATATAACATAGCATTTGAGTAGAGCCGAGAGCTGCGTAAGTGCGAACTTAAGAGAGTTTGCGGTTTATTAAAACGTCGTGACAAGGGTAGCTTTTTGTTTATAGGTAGGCGAAATTGTAATGGTTCATTAACCCGTAATTAGAACAGCCAGCCAATGTGCTGTTGTTTGAACTTTTAAAATTTAGTAAAAGAAGATAACAATTCTCCCGATAAAGGGCATATATGTAGCCACGATGCATCACCAAATTTTATTTCGATTGTCCGGAACGCGCGATTGTTGTTAATTTTCTAATGATGAGTCTTCATAAATTCATGTTAGCAACGCGGTTCGACGTCTCTAAATGTAAATAATATTCTCTTTTTTGATAGTTTAGCATTTATTTTTACATATCAAAACGAACCGAAAGGGGCATTCATGTTGAGAAGATACAAAGTTAATTCTGCGTGCAAAGCGATGGGCGGGCGATAAAGCGTTCGGGAAGGCGCCTAAGGAATATTAGCTAACTTTTGGACCACAATGGAAGTATAAAAGTATTGTTGTTTTAATTTCCTTCCTCTGTGGCTTAAAGCTAGCCACACACATTTTCCGCTTGCTGCTAGTAACGAAGTTAGCGGGGCGGTAAGCGATTGTTTATTTTGCCTTTCGTAGCGTGCCGCCAAAATTATTCATATTTTCAGCTGATAGGTGCATGGACACCCCTTTGGAAATAAATAAACAAAATGTCTATATTTTTGCAGAATCAAAACAGCGACATTTTCATAATGTTCTTTATATCGAAGTGTTTCCCGGAGAAACCGTACACAATAAAGTATTTTTATTAATAAAAACAACAGCTGAGTTGTACTTTGTCATTGCGACGTGATGACCCTCGAGTGAATGCGCAAGATAATGTATTGGCTCTCATCACGCTAGCGAAGTTTTGCATAAGAATTGAACATGAAAACTAATTGCCAACAAGTAGTGACTTTGTTCACGTTTCAATTCGGGTCATGAGTCGTAAGCCTAAATAGTCTAGACAGCTAAATTTCCATCGTGGTGAACTGTTTTACCAGAAAAACACGCAATGTCACCGGAAACTCTATTTTGCGTGGAGATAGCGCACTGAAAGCATCAGTCTCGCCGCGCGAATGACGTAATTGCTTCATTTCTAACAACTCTTTGCGATCGCAACGGGCAAGAGAAACGAAAACAAAACAAAATCTTTGTTTGCACAACTGGGTATTTTCAAACGGCGTTTGCGATCTTAAACGTAGGTCTAAGCGCAAATTGAAACTTAATCGCGCCTGAATTACGTTATTGGTAAACAAATTTCCGCCTTGAAACACCATCGTTAATTTCTCAATTTACGCGTTACGTATTATTACATTTATTCCTGAAAACATGCTTAAAAGCGTATTACAGAAGTTTCCGATTGGAAGTGAACAAATACAGCCTTGAAAAGAATGAATGACTCATGGTGACTTTAGAATAAAATTCACGTGTGGACGAAAATTTCCAATATGATCATATTTGAAAAAGAAGCTAAAAATTTATAGAACACTATTAAACCAACACAGAAGCTTGTTCAAAGGTCAATTAACAGGCGCTGTTTAATTCCGTTTTGGAAAAATTATTTTCTAACACAAAGCACTAAATAGGCGCACAACTACAACGAACATTACATAACTTTTACCTTCAGAATTTTCGAGCCTCGTGGTTGTCTCGCAAGCCGCGCGAGGAAACTAACCGTAGCACGCGAGTGTTACGCTTCAAGCTTGGCTCATAAAGCGCCTGTTATGCAGGCTAAGCACATCTGACGATCGCTGAAAATAGAAGGGCTGCCTTTAGATAACAACACTCTATAGAGTACCGGTAAATACTTTGGAGTAAACAAAAGTTTAAATACCTCTTAAACATGTAGACGTGAGTTTTAATGCGGTACTCTTTCACAGATAAAAAGCTAAAAAAAAAAGTCATTGATTAGTTCATGTTTGTTATCCCAATCTCTGAAACCATTTTATTCAACCGTCTCCCGTTAACGTTTTACATTGCATGACTTGGCACCAAAGGAAATCGTTTATTGATTGGTTTAGGTTGAATGCGAAGACAAATTTTGTGGTTGAATTAACCAAATCCAGACACCACATGAAACTGATCTGATTTCTTTCATGGTTACAGTTGATTCACCGCCACGCTATACGTTATTCATAAAAGTTGTGGACCGTGAGAAAATCAGGCACATCAAAATTTATTTACGTTTACCCCAGTCAAATCAAATTTACACGAAATCGCCAACTTTTTTATTTAAACGGTCGTTTTTACAATCCACGCTTTTAAGTTGCCTCATTACTGTTTAGAAGTACAAACGTGCCTTATGAAGATTCTTAACACGTTAGTAACGCCTATTTTGCCGTTTAATAGAAACCATTAGCGTCGCTGAGAAGTTAAATCCTTCAAAAGAAGCGTTGGCGCTTTTTGACAAATGATGGACCAATTTTGAGCCCCACCCTGGTTAAAGCTTCCGGTGTAGTGAACTTATTATTTCCGTGTAGGAGGTCTGTAAACACAACAGCGGATTTGTGACATTTTAGCAAAACTAATCATCATCCCAAATTTTAGGTTGAAAAGTATCCGGAGATAAAAAGCACCACGTTGAAGAACTTCTCAATAGCTTTCATTTCAACGATCACACTTCAGGATTTCATCCAAGGTTCAAAAGTTCAAAAATAAGAGCCACCTTGTACAGCATAATAAACAGTACCACAGGAAAGTACTGCTCAGTAGCTTTCATTTGAATGGTCACACTTTAGGATTTCATCCACAGACTCAAAAGTTAGAACCACCTTGAACAGCATAATAAACAGTACCACAGTAAAGTACTGCTCAATAGCTTTCATTTGAATGGTCACACTTTAGGATTTCATCCACAGACTCAAAAGTTAGAACCACCTTGTACAGCATAATAAACAGTACCACAGGAAAGTACTGCTCGTAGCTTTCATTTGAATGGTCACACTTTAGGATTTCATCCACAGACTCAAAAGTTAGAACTGCCTTGTACAGCATAATAAACAGTACCACAGGAAAGTACTGCTCAGTCAGGCTTTTATATGAAAAAAATGGTCACACTTAAGGTTTTCATCCACAGACTAAAAAGTTAGAACCACCTTGCACAACGTAATAAACAGCACCACAGGAAAGTACTGCTCAGTATCTTTGATATGAATGGTCACACTTTAGGATTTGATCCACAGACTCAAAAGTTAGAACCACCTTGTACAGCATAATAAACAGCGCCGCAGGTAAGTACAGCTCAGTATTAGCTTTCATATGAATGATCACTAGTGATTTCATCTACAGAATTACCTTGTACAACTATAATAAGAAACACAACAGGAGAGTACTGCTTTGATTTGCAAGTCATATGGGGGGAAATGCATCCACAGACGCAAAAATAAGATCGATCTTTCTCGTAAGTACTCACTATCATACAGGGACACAGGAAAGCATACTCCAAAACGGGAGCTGATTTAAAGGGTCACACTGTTAGATCCACCTACACAGTATATCAAAGCCACGTAAACTGGAACCATAGTTTAGGATTACATCCACTGACTCCAACCAAAGGTGAACCTACTTAATTTTAAGGATTTAATGGAAGAATATAGAAGAAAAGAATTCAAAAACAGGACACAATTACTCTCGTTTTTAAATCTGTTAAATCTGATTAGCTGCATAAAGCCGTGATGATGCAAAAAGACTCAAACGCTTGATGATCATATAGTTAATTGACCTTAATTATGGACTCCAAATGGTGACTTTTATAATGATCTACAATCGTGTGTCTCAGTGATTGAATTACGTATTCGAGAGAAGATTGTCATGTTAGCTTCATGTTATCAACACCAAAAGTCGCTGATTCGGAAATCCTCAGGAATACCACTTGAAGAGCTTCAAGTATTATCGAATGGATATTGGTGAGATAACTTCACGTAGCACTGGAATATCGTACGCGGTTTTAGTTTCAGTTCAGTATCGATTTTACCGCCGCTTTAGCGACATTCCAAACGATTGAAACAGGGTGAGTTTAGAGACGAATAATGAAACCAGGAGCCTTTTTCAGAATCTCTTATGTTCATTCGCCCAACTAGGGGATATTATCTTGCAAATTCTAATGATCGACATCTATATTCTCCTATCTATATCATTGCATTCTCAAGCAGATAGGCGATGAGAATAAAGAAACCCATAAACTATTGGATGTTGTCTTGATACACCAACAAATTCTCACAACAAACAGAACATAAAATGAATGGGAAAACGGTAAAGGCAATTGATATTTTGAGCTTGGGATAGCTTGGATTCCGAAGTGAGGTAGTTATGTCGTTTTAGTCCAAGTAACCCGCGACTGACTTCGCTTTGGACGTTAACTAAATATTCCAGTTTTGTCCTCCCTAAATGTATGGTTTCTGAGTGGAAGATTGAACACTGGTTTTTTGATAAAGTGTCTCAAATAGGTTTTCACTTGAATTTGGCGTAAAACTAGATTGAATTTGAATTTGAATTTCCCTTGAATTTGGCGTAAAACTAGATTGACCAACGTTACTGATTACTTTGGCCAATCACAACAGACACAAACAATCCAATAAACCAATCAGAACTCGTAGCAAATTCATGCAGCCAGCGCCAAGCGCGGGAAAACGCGTGCGAACAAGTCACAATTGGTTTTGGTTTTACCTTCTGATTTGTTGAGAAAATGACGCGGGATCTTTCTTAGGCCCTCGTTTACAAAGCGTAGCAATACAAAACCAAAGCAATAGCGAAATTAATTTCCGTCAACCAGCACTCAATTGAAAACTGGTCAAAGTGATTTGAAGTGTTTTGGTTTTATGGGCATAAGCTTTTTCAGTTTGGCTTGTTCTTTATCTTCTTACTTGAACATGCCCAACGCAACGTGGGCTTACGGTGCGCACGTTTTCCCGCGCTTGGCACCGGTTGCACGTTTTCCCGCGCTTGGCACCGGTTGCACGTTTTCTCGTACTTGGCACCAGTTAAGTTGTATGTTTTCCCGATGCCTGTTTCCCGCCACTGGCACTAATTGCGGTATGTTTTTTATTCGAGAGTCCTGTTGCCATTGGCGAAGGCTTTTAATTAAAAGTACCAATGATATATTAGTACTCCTTGTACAAAGATAGCTTCAGAAACAATATACGGAAAATGGATTCAAACTCTAGCGCGATATTAGGAATTTAAAAGTTCCGGTGTCTTTGATTTATAACCTTCTCAGCGCTCTTTCATCATTGTGTCATATATGATATATATTCTTGTGTGATATATGCATTTAATATGAGATCGTATGATACTGATCCTTTTCCTTAACACATCGGTGGTCGTTTATGAGGCAAATAATTTCAATATCTTGGACTTATGTGAGTTACTGAATGACTGAAGATTCAGTACATAACTACAAAGTCACTGGTCTCTCTGTTTAGAGACTTTTTGGCGTTGCGCTTGTTAAACTGAATTTATGCTGAATCATTAAAGTTTAGATCACCCCTCGCACCACTTAAGTTGGAAACAGATAGCATCTTGAAGAATGCGAATGAATAAAATATCGACCATCTACTAAAACTAGAAAATAGAAAGTACAGGAAGTCATTCATCAGCTTCCCATTAATGTAGATATTAAAAGGTTTTATGAAGGACAAAAAATGCGTTGGTTGATAACGATGAATTTCCTGTTCAAAAATATAACAGCTAAGAGTCACGTCTCAAAAGCCGCCTTATCAGTAATACTAGTACGGCAAATTTCCAGGTTTTTGTATTTGCCTTTCAGGCAGACTGCAGCAGGTTGTATTTCGTATCTCTGTCTGAATCGCGGAGGCCGTGAAATTGCGGTGGGATTCTAACACGACACACAAGAAAATCGTGATTACTTGCCTGACGTGAACGTTTCCCTTATCAACAAGGAACAAATTTTAAGTACTGCACCAGAGTCCGTTGTGTATACAACACGTTTTTTATTTATATTGGCACATTCACGACGTCAAAACCGGTTATGCTATTGAAATAAGAACGTAACTAAAGCTCCCATGAATGGATCCTCAAAAACCACACGTTGAACTGACTAGCCTTTTTCTTGGTTCCCGCCCAGCCGGAAACTACTACTACTACTACTACAATCTTTATTTCATCACGGTGTCACACTGCTTAACCATATAGTATTTTCAAAGATTTTTTAACATGGGATTTCAGTTTAGCAAGAGCTAGTAGTCAATACTGATCGAGGAGTTGTTGAGTCTAAAATGGGAAATGAATTCCAAAATTTTCCGCCGAAATATTGATAACATGCTGGCACTGCGGGATCAAACATTAGCAAATGGAATTCGAGTACTCTTCTTCCGTTGAATGGTCACTCCTAAGAAGTCTGTCCACTGACTCCACTGATTTTGTATAGCATAATAAACAGCACTACTATACTGAATAGCTTTCATTTGAATGGATCCACTATAGGATTTCATCCAAAGATTCAAAAGCTAAAGTTAGAACCACCTTGCCGAGTGAAAGCATAATAAACAGTAACTCAGAGAAGTACTGCTCAATAGCTTTGATTCGAATGGATCCACTATAGGATTTCATCCAAAGACTTAACAGCTAGAACCACCTTACAAACTGTTCAGTAAAGGTTTCATTTGAACAGTCATTCACGTTTGGATTTATTACAACCATAGATTTAATTACCTTACACTGTACCACAGAAAAGCTGTGCTCCTCGAGTCGTTTCAAAGGGTTGCAAAAAACAAACTTGCCTTTTTGTTATAAAAGGGCAAAACTAAAGGATAAATATTTAAAGATCATTTCCGGTTCAGATAATGAGTCGTTTTCCAGCAAACATGATTTATGATCAACTAAAATACTACTTTAATTTTGTTGCTGGACTGACTATTAATATCAAAGAAAGTCAGATGAATGTCACACCAAAGCAATTTTTCCAGTCACACTGAATAGGTTATAATTAGAGCCACATATGTAAAGAGGTTATTATTATTATTATTATTATTATTATTATTATTATTATTATTATTGTTATTATTATTATTATTATTATTCATTTATTTATTTATTTATTTATTATTTATTTATTTATTTTTTGAGGTTTTCAACTAAGTGTCGGGAGTAATTTCGCGGCTTTGGTTTTGTATTGCTACCTTCACTTTGTGATTGGCTAAAAACTCTCGCGCCACTTTTGTTTTCACCTGACTTCATCAAAATAAAATCTAAACAACGTACTCTACACTGCGCTTCTTTTAGCAGGTTCTTCATATCACCAATAGTAATCGTCGTGCCAAGTTTCATGCAAATACATTACAATGTTTTGGCCTTTAGGAGATACGTAGCATTTTAAAATTTTAGGCGGTGTCAGAGCTGAGCGTCTCTCATGTGCGAAAAGAAAACAACAATATTTTTCACTCAGCGAGGATGCAAATCGGAGGTCTTTTGAATCTTTAAACTGAACAGAAACAATTTTAAAGACAATTAAGCTGTATTTTAAGAATTTCTTAAAAATGCAAATTTGACCGCCATGTTGCTATACCAAAGCGGTACACCAAAATGGCGGACGAATACAAAGTTCCCCAATTTTCGAAATTCCCCATAACTCGGTTATAAAAGGCCCACCTTCACCCAAAAGACGTTGCGCGCGGTCGTTTGTTTTTGTTTTGAAATGCTCCATTGTTCATACGCGTGATCTGATTGGTTGCACGCATTCAAGCGTGAATTTCGTGTTACACGAAATTCAGCACAGAAAGTGATCATGGCGCGCACAGCATTTTGGGTGAAGGTGGGCATTTTAAGATCGTCAGGGTTCAAAGTTTTGCCGAGTCCTTTCATTTGAAATTCTCTGCAACAAGTCATCTCTGGAGTTGCTCTCAAAGCCAGAAAAACCAGGTATTTTTTAAGTAAAACCAAAAGTCATTGAAACTTACTCGCTCCCGTTTTCCCGCGCTTGGCGCCGGCTACATACATTTGCTTCGAGTTTTGATTGGTTCATTGGATTGTCTGCGCCTGCTGTGATTGGCTAGAATGATTACTTTGGTTTTGGTGCCGGTTTTGGTGCCGATTTTGGTGCCGGTTTTGGTGCCGGTTTTGGTTTTACGCGGCACTCGACACCCTGGATCCAGGTCCGTTCCGTCTAAATATCATGAGTGAAATTAACTGTATAAACGGTTAGAAGACTCGTTGTCGCGGCTTCGCCGTTCAAATTACTCGCCGGTCTTCACTAAAAAAATCCGCTGGCACCCAGTGAAGGCACTCGAGTGAAAACTGCTCTAAACAAACTAATAATGGATAGAATACAACTTAGTGTGAAATTCAGTCCGTAATGTTTTCTAGCCCGACACTCACTCGGCGTTTCATACACCGATTTTTGGTGCTTACCACTGAACAAAGTCTTTGACTTTGTATATGAAGGATTAGTTTCTAAAAACAATCTTTAATGTGCGAGTAAAAAATTTGGTATAAAGTGAGTTGATAAGGTAATTTAGCCACTGCAAAAAGATTGAAAAATTGACGTTTCGAACGTTATCCCGTTTTGTAAACGTGTTTTTTACTGATGGCCTACATTGTACACAGTCATTTCTTGACGTCGACCCGGTAGCCGGAAAATAGCGCCCCTCCGAGCCAGGAGCCTGTTCGCAGGCTATCGGACCCGGAAGAGGAAGGAACCTGTGAAGATGGGATATTGGTAGGATTCAGGGCCTCATATCCATCTGTATTTATTAAGTTACCCTAAAAAGTGGTTTTGGGTTTCCGGAAAGCAATTAACCCTTATAAATTTGGAGTCAAACTTTAGGGTGTAATGTGATTCTGCTGATAGATCTCGGGTCCGTGAATGAAATCCCAACGTGCGACGAATCAAATAAATACTTTTCAGCAGTATTTTTTGTGGCACTGTTTGGGGCACTATTCAGTACAAGAGCAAATTTGTCATTTTTAATGAATATTTAATTTGTCCGCTCTCTCTTGTAAAGGGTTAAGATTTTCTCAAATGTTTATATGCTTTTCTTTCTTTATCAGTAGAAATAGCTTGATTGTCAGTTGGTCGAAGATTCTCGATTCTCGCATCTTTTGTTATCGTTTTCTATAACTGGATTCTTAACTTTAAACCCGACTGAGATCAGTTTGCCAACACATATTGGCAAACCAACAAGATAACAAACTGAACTGCCAAAGGCCAGATACTCTTGTTTGGTCTGGTTCTATTTGCAGACGGCTTAAACTACAAAACATATTCATTTCATTTTGTGGTTCATAGGGCGTGGGCCTATCTTTCGTAACAGAAAACAAAGGAGTAATGCGTTGAAGGTCTGAATCAGCAATGTTTGTCCCCATTGACCTCTTCCTTCCTTGAATCAAGTACTCAGTCACGATTCAGTTCACAGAGCTCTGAATGAAATCAAAAATATATATATAAAACCTGTACTGTTAATAATATACTAATACTGTATAAGAAGATTCTTCATGCAGTACATTTGAGTGTGTGGTTGAAATTCTAAGTATGGTTCTTTGGGTTCTGTTTGTTATACTGTACAAGATGGTTCTCGCTTTTGGATAAAATCCTAAAGTTTGACCATTCAAATTAAAGCTACTGAGCAGTACTTTCCTGTGGTGCTGTTTATTACCGCTATAATAATATAAGATTGTTCTAACTTAAATATGAGTCCCGTCCAAATGAACGCTACTGTACGTCCTCGAAGTCCTCGAGATGCTCTTCTTTTTTTAGTTCTTTCCCAAGGGAAATTGGCAATTAAAAAAATGCCCTTTGATACCCTTTATAGGGGGTATTGAAAGAAAGAAAAACGTTAACATCACATGCAGGAAAATATCAACCGATATGTTGACGTGCGGCCAGGGTTAAACCTTAGCATATCCGGTGAAACAGATTAAAAAACAACGCTTAGTTACACGTTTCACGCTAACAGTGAAGACAACCGATATTCCGGGGGCAGTTTCTCTATTACTATTCCTATTATTGCTGAAACTGCGATAGACGAGCGAGGAGGAAACACGCGCAAATGTTTGCTGATATGCAACTGTGCCTCGATGTGCCGTTTTCATTCAGTTTCAAAACCAAGGAGTTAAAAACTCCGGATGCATAATGGTTTATTATCTAACTGACCACATTAGTTTACCTACTATAGTGATTTTCGCAAAGTACAAAAATTTGAAATTTCCAATTGACGAATGTACAATGGACAAACAAAGAGTACCGCAGAGTCCGGGGGGGGGGGGTACTCACCAAAATATGCGATTTTCCCTACCCTATTATTTTCAGACCTGACCCAAAATTCGAGACCCTATTTCAGACTAGTCCCTTGCAGCACGTACACTCTGATACATGATTGCAGCTGCCCAGGAACCCCAGAAAGTGCTTCCGTTTGCTTAAACATTCGAGAAGGGCTTCTAATTCCCGATGTTAATCAAACCGCATTTCTCAAGGGATGAAAAAAATAGCTTCTTCTATTAAAAAAACATACCCAATCATCCAGACCAGAGTGTGCAAACCATACCCCTATTTCAAACCAAAATGGTCAAAATCTATACCCTATTTCAGACTATACAATGTGGTTTAAACTTTGAAATCTGAGGATAAAAAACCTAACATGTGACCATTCAAACTGAAAGCTATTCATCAATACTCTGCGCCCTAGGGGAGTACTCTCTTATATAAGCTGTATAGGTATCGTATGTGCGGCCCTCAATTTTTGACAGCGTTTGTTCCGTCTTCCACATATTTCATATTTATACTAAGTCCACAGCCACTCCGACCCACCGCCGAAATTTCGCGCTTGTTGTGTTCTCCCGTGGAGGTACTGCTCAGCAGCTTTAATTTGAATGGTGACACTGTAGGATTTCATCAACAGGATCAAACGTTAAAACCACCTTCTACCGCATAATTTATAAACAGTACCACAGTTAAGTACTGCCTAATATCTTTCATTCTGTTCATCATGCAGTGAATGATTTTATCCACGGATTCAACAGCTTGATTGGCAAGGAGGTAGACGTTAATTAATTGGTCAACAGTGTTGAGCAAGACCTTCATCGACAGCGCCTTCTAATCTATGTACTGAAGTTAATGGGCTTTAATAGGCCAAAGGCTAATGCTGAAAATAGAACTGAATCAAGTTCCTTCAATGAAGCCAGATTATAAAGCAAGCCCATATGTTTCCCTTCTTTCGTCCTGATGTATAGTTTATATAGCTTGACCAAAGGATGCTCGTGCCTCAATATGTAAAAGAGATATCTCTATAACCATTTCAATCCCAGAACTGAACCGCCGTTTATGTACTTCGTGGATGAAACCCAAAACTGCATGTAAAGTGTAAGTGTAAATGAATTCTAAAAGCCATCGATTAAACCGATTATAATTGAAACGCTATATTTATGAGTCATTTCTGCACAGCTTGCAGTGTTTGTTAATCTCAATTATCTCACAACCGTTAGTTTATCTTCAAATTGTCTTAGGTATCAGCCGAATCACTTAAAACATTAGTGCATCATAACAAGATTAAAAAAAAATGGTTAACAAAAAGGTCTTGTCTGCGGCGGCTTTTCATTACTTGTCTTTTTTTCAGAAAGCATTTACACTGAACGTGCCTGAAAAATAATAGTCGGAAAGGGAACTTGCATGGAAAGGGTTAATTATTTGACGGTCAATCAAGGCAACAATACGGCTTTTTTATTTGTTCTAAGCAGGACATCGAAAATGACACCGGGCAGAAAGAAGTGATCCGGTCTTTCCTGGATGCGGGTAAAAATCCGGAAAAAAAATTGAAGTGTTGATTTACGTTACCTACAACTTCCCAACCAAATCTTGGCTTACCTGCTTATAGACTTCTCAGTCCTATTTCCTTTGATATAAACCAGGAGCTGTATAAACATATATAACAAGCATTAGAGATCCCAGAAAGGATCGGTCACGTGACAACCTTGTGTCTCCTTGCGGCAGGCGATTTTCACACATCCTGTAAAATAAAGCTACATAAGAAAATTGATGCTCTGTTAGCGTTAAAAGTACAAATATCTTCACATACGCTTTGCGTACCTATGTTTTTTTTTGTCACCATCACCGTTTAGTTTGTTCCATTGATAAGCACGAAGATTAACTGGGATCAGGAGCTTATTAGGCTCCTGCTGGGATTAAACGCAACAAAGATCAAAGATTTAAACCAAAACAACAAGTTAAATATATTATGGGTGGGAAGCACATGCACAATAGAACTGATCTAGAAGCAATTATCTCACGACTCAATTTTTTTTCTAGAGAATTCTAATGAAGTCTGCTTTTTTTCTCGTTCCGACTCCAGACCTTTCTTTTAAGGCCGTGCGCTTTCGTACGCCAAAGCAACTCAAGCAAAACTTGCGCGGACTTTCGTGCAGTCTATCTTTCCTGTTTGTTAAGAATATGAAAAGTTGTTTTACAGATGTAATATGACTTACTGTTCTAGGATTGTAGGATAGCTCCTGGTACAGTATTTATAGATTTTATACAGAAGAACGACCCAATCAAACGTGGAAAGTGTCAACACGCGTGTCTTTCTCGACTCGCGCGCGCTACCGCCGCCGTATTAAGGGACGGACCATTATTTTTCTGGAGGGGGTGAGGGGAAGAAAAATTGAAAAAAAAAAATGTTTGCAGGGCCTGAAAAGACAACATTAATTGTTTGCAAACATGATATGCATAAAAAAATGTTTGCAGAGAAGTCAGATAAACTATTAAAAAATATTAGTTCCAAAACTGAAATATAAACTAAAAGTAACTATTTGGTCATTTTATAGAGTGATTTTACTTCATCTGTGAAACACTATCTAACAATTAGTGTGTGATAGTCAAAATTAAACAAAAGAAAACAAAGGAATTATAGTCTAAAAGTGCGTAGTATTCGACTAACTATTTCACAGATGAAGTAAAATCACTCTAACTAACAAATAATAAATTAGTAAATAGCTGATCCTTTTCTGAAAAATGGGAATTTATTGTGGCAATTAAATCTCAACCAGGGTTTCCATTTCATCCTATTAAACTTCATATATGTTTGTCAAAACTAGTCGAAATATTGGCCATTAATAAATCTGCCCTTTGCCGTAGTGCCAGCCTTGCATTCAGTTTTGTATTTTCACATTCAAGTGACGCCTGGCACGAGATCTTTCACAAGGAAGATCCGGCAACTACCAGCAAGTTTAATGTCTGCGTCGTGTGGACCTCTGCATTCAAAGGTTTTTTTTTTTGTCAAAACTGTATTAAACAAATTCTTCAAACTCGGCCGGCTATACTCATCACTGCTATTCACATATTTCAGAAGCCAATCACTTACCTGAACAAACACTGAACATTGCATGCTGAGAAAGCTCTATGTGTGTACATAGACACGGTAATAAAGATTTTATTTTTATTATTATTATTATTATTATTATTATTATTATTATTATTATTATTATTATGTCTGACATGTTCTATGGCATTCATGAAATGACTGCTATTATTTAATAAAATTAAAAAAATGACAGACAAAATGATTCAAGTAGACATTAATTACATGTTCGTTGACATCTGAAAACAAGTGTTATTTAATTCTGTAACATAAACAAGAACTCTCTATTCATTCAATTAGGTACGTAAACAACAGACAAATTCGGCTAACGCATTGTTGTACCCAATTCAGACCTTCTGGGAATAAGATTCTTTGTTCACAACTCATCAATGCTTCATTTGACGAACAAAGAGTTCTAATCCCAAAAGGTTTGAATTGGGTACAACAATGCGTTAGCCGAATTTGTCTATGACTGTATTGTTGAAAATAAAAAATAAAATGTTTGCACCGCATTAAGGTGCTTTTGGAAAAAAAATTATTGCAGAGTCACACAAATTTTTAAAAATTGTTTGCAGAGGAAAATTTCTCATCCCCCTCCCCCCTCTAGAAAAATAATAGTCCGTCCCTAATTTTAAAAATCAAGCTTATCTCACGGTCTTACTTATCTCTGCGCAGTTTTTTGTCTATGATCGGGCGTTAATTTTTTTTAAACGGTGAAAAAAGATAAATCAAGTCAGCCATCACTGATTGGTCATCAATAATTTTCAGAGTAAAGGAATGACTGACAAAATGAGATCCGATGTTTTTACCTCCCTTTCCCATTAAAAACACGTGTATTTTCTCCGCTGGTAGAAGTGATATAACGGTTTTTAAATTGTAGTACACAAAGTGTATTTCCATTCGTTTAGTACCGCTGACTAAACCGTGGGTCAACACCGCCATATATGGAAATGCTCCATTCAACCGTTGTACAACCGCCATTTTTGAAAGGAAGTTTCATTTGGGTTTTACCCAACTCGATGCTCGAAGAAAATCGGGCCTGTTAACGTCCAATTTAACGCTAGTTTTTAGAAAGAAAACGTACAGTAGGGCTTACTTAATTAATTGCGCTTTTGGACGAAATGGATGCCGACAATTCAGGGACTTTGGACGCCTCCGAACATCAGAGCTCTAGACGTGAAGGTCAGTCTATAGATTTTGCTGTTTGAGAAAGCTTATGGCCTCTGTTTACAGTTTGAAACTTAAATTAAATGTAATATAATAACGTTTTTGCATGACCTAAGTAATAAGCTATGCAGAGTTTATGTATTTCGTATTTCATGGTGTCTTGAACGTTTTGAATTCTTGCAGCAAATATCGGCTTCGATTCTATGAAATTATTTTTAAATGCGTTTGCTTTGTACGTTAAGCTTATAACTTACATGTTCATGTGTAAATGTATGAAACCTTTTTAATTTGAACTATTTTGTGGAGGAGCGATAATCTCTGATCTCTATCATGTCAATGTAGTTGATAATTTCAATAAATCTTGAACGTTTTTACATGTAAGCACAAATCATTGATGTCCTAGATTTGTTGCAACCATTTTATTTTATTTTTAAGTGTCATTAGTAAGTTTAAGGATTTGAAATTTGAATTTAGGATGTAGCTCACCTATAGAAACTCGACTCTGTGTGGTGGGAAAAGAAAATGGCGAGAATCAAGAACTCTTGCAAGCAGCACAGGTACATGTAAATTAAGTTATTATCTTGGAATGTCATTCTTAGCATGTTTAAGTTTTAATCTGGGAGGCCACTCACCTCAAGCACAGGGAACCTGAGTGCTTAATAGCTATATATTGTGCTTTATAGGTACAGTAAAATACAAATGTAATTTCTAATTTAAAAAAAAACGTACCGTAAGTATAGGCAGTTTATATCGATCAAATTCGCAACTGGAGACAACTGCAATGGGCTAGTTTAATGGGCTAGTTTAATGGGCTAGTTTAATTAAGCCATGTTTAAGGCCCACCCGGTGATGGAAGGACATCATGAAGTCCGGAAATACTTAAGTCCCTGCAATTCTTGAAGAAATTAGTGTGTGTCCTTGCCGCACCTTGGCCCAAAGTGCTATTCGGTGCTCAAGGTGAAAATGGGCCGTGGTGGACAAGACGAGCCAGCAGGAAAGTCTAGAATCGCTTGGGATCAGAAAAGGGGCAGCGTTGTGAGTTGTGGGCCATTTCCTATCCCATAGTGTGGTCTAAATGCCCAATATCCTAAGTGCTTCCAGACTTATATTGTTTTCTTATAATTTTCGGGCGGGAACTTCATTTCTCAACATGCTTTGCGACAGTGGCAGATAGGTCCACTATGGGTGGTCAGGCACTTGAAATACAGCTTTGGGCAACCCGAAGTGAGTCCTTGCTGGCCAGCCGAAATTGGGCAAGGTGGGCAAAGGCTATGAGCTGGCAGCGGACGACTGGGAATGCTTCCTAGGAGGTCCGTAAGGCAGTTAACGTGAAACTTAGTGGCTGACTAGGCGATAAAATAAAGCGAATTTGAGGGAATGGACTTCGGAATTGTCTTTTTTTTATCTGAAGTGAAAATCAGCATAAGGTGTTACCTTCTATAAATAAGGTGTTACCCTCTAGAAATAAAATTTCAATATTCCATTTCAATCTGAATAAAGAGGATCTGTTTGAAAACCATCCACAGGTGATGTAGCTTTCTTAGAATCAAAACATTTTATTATTATTATTATTATTATTATTATTATTATTATTATTAAGCATTATTACCATGGTATTTCTCTTTTTACAGGCTCTAAAGATTCCAGTAACAGTTTCAGATGATGTAAAGGAGGTATTGCAAATGGAAACCGACAACATTGAAATAGTCTTTGTATGTGATCCTTTTGAAGGAGAAGATTTTGAACACTTACGAAAAGAAGAGCAAAGAATCATTGGACCACCTATCATACATGGATGTGCTAAACAAGAACAGCCCCTGCCATACAATTCAAGACCTCTCTACTGTACTATTATGAGTAATCACATTGTATGTTTCACTGGATTTAGAAAGAAGGAAGATCTCGGAAGACTTTGTAATCTTGTTCACCATATGGGTGGTAGTATACGCCGAGAGTTTAGTGGTAAAGTTACACAACTTGTTGCTAATTCAATACATGGACAGAAATACAGAGTAAGTATACTACAGCTACAACTGGGCCATCAAAATATGATCACAAAACTAGTAATCTTTTCAATCCCTAGAGTGGCCAAAATTCAAGAAAAATAGCATAACCAGGGCTGTGCTCTAGCAGTGCCCAGAGGCCTCAGGCTGCCAGCTTTTGTAAAGCTGAAGTTGCTGTGCACCCCAGATTTGATAGTTGGAAGTCTTTGGGCTCCCTGTGATTCCTCTAAGAGCACAGCCGTGATAACTTAGGCTATGTCTACACTATACCGGATAGCTCTTGCGCCGGCACAAAAACCATACCGGATAGGCCTTTCGTTCACACGTGAAACGCTAGTTTCGGAACGATTTTTGTTCCGGAGCGCCGCTGCGACGCGGCGCTCGTGAAAGTGAATCGTCACATATCGGATAGATTCTTGTCCTTTTCTCTGGGGCAGTGTGAACAGGCAATCAAACCGAACCGTAGCGGTAGTCAACAACTAGGAGCGAGGATTGAAACCCACTGAAAAAGAAGTAAATATCCAGTTCTGGGTCGAGTCTGTTCACACCAGGCTGGAGTCTTTTTCATGTCGACATGATAAGCTATCCGGTATAGTGTAGACATAGCCTTAAAAAAAAAATCTTGATTTAAGAAATACCATCACAAAGTACTGCCCCATAGCTTTTGTTAAAAATTTATTGCATCTTGATCATTTCAGATCTGGTAGTCTCAGCTCTCCCCTCACCTCTTAAAGGCACCATAATTTTATAACCTCAATCAGAGAAACATGCCATGATTGGTAGTCGAACATGTTTGACTGCACAAAGTGGGTTGTATTGTGCAGTTCCAGAAAATATCCATACTCCCCCCACGGAAGGTTTTTTGTTTAGCATCCCCCATCCCCCAAGAAATTCCAGTTTAGCTTCATACTTTGCTTCTAAAATGTTGCCTTTTTAGACCCCCCTCCCCTTAGGAATTTCCAATGACCTTCCATGGGGTGGGTATGGATTTTTACTGGAACTACACATTACGGAAGTTTGACCAATGAAACTGTGCTTAACCATGGTTGAAATAATATTTTTTGAAACAAGTTTGGCTTACAGACATGTTTTGCACTATGCATTCCTCTCTGTAGACTGCTGTGAGCCTGGGAACTATGATTATGACAGAGGAGTGGGTAACAAAGTGCTGGGAAAGACGCCACGATCTGTAAGTAGAAATGTTAATTCTGAGATGCAGCTGCTTTTCAAAGTAGCTGCACCTTGGGCAAACAACACAATTGAACATAATTGAATTTTGTGGAGTGAGAACCTGCAGATGGTTTTCATAACCTGGCAAATAAACATCCACTAGAAATTAAACATTGTCAAACATTGAATTTTTTTGCAGAGGAGCAAGCGCATTGGATGAAGGAATGGTAAGTTTGTCTGTTTTACAAACCTTAAAAAATTAAAGAGCTGAGATAATACTAATTTTTTTTATCTTTCATCCTTCTCTGATTGTATGATACAGATAACTAAAAATGTCATAATATAATTACATATATTCATTTTGAAATGATGATACATCAAAATGTAATGATGTCACAATGATATACATGTCTTAATACAGGAAAAATACAAGATGATGCCGTTTCATAGATGCTATCTTAGTTTCCATGGTTTTTCGGATGATGAGAAGAAACACATGGAAGAATCTACAGAGCAACAAGGTAAGTGATAAGTACACGAAAAATGCCTTTTCAAATTTAAAAGAATAGCCTTTCAAAATTTTGTCAAAATTTATTTCAGAAATACTCACATTGCCAAGTTACGGTAGACTCGGCCTACATCCTCATCTGGACAAATAACAATAAAGTAATGATGGGAATTTGCAGTGGCACATCCATGGAACTGGCTCTTGATCCACTATTTTCAGATCCAATTGGTTATTTACAATTAATGTTGGTATGTTTTTTTTTTTTGGAGAAAATCCATAGAACCTGGAGAGAAACTCTCAATAAAAACAAGAACCAGTAACAAACATAACCCACATGTGGTGAAGACCGCAGGATTTGAACCTGGCTTGTCGTGATGGGAAGCAATGAAGTGCTCTCACCACTGTGCTGCATTCCTACTTCCTCAAAAATATTGGACAGTATTGTGCACTGACCAGCTCGGGTATACTGCAACATGTAGGTTCTCCCTATTTCTTAGTGAATTTGAAGTAAATGTGATGTCTTTTGTAGGTGGGGTCCCTGTGGAAGCCAGTGATGCTCGCTGTACTCACCTGGTGGTGGAAGACAGTGTCACAGAACTACCAAGTGGTTTGCTAGACCAATCACATTGTCAAGCTGTCAAGCAAGAGGTGAGTGACAATACAAAATCAGCTGCAATTATAATATTTTTTATTGGCATGTACAGTCCATCTTTGTGGATCAAGGTGTGGTGACCTAGTCAGAAGTGGGTAGCACGTCGGACTTTCAATCTGAAAGTTGGTGGCTTGAACCTGTTCTTTTCCCATGGTTCGTACAATCTTGAAAAGGTCTTGAATTTTAGCAGTCATCTTGAAAAGTCCTTTTATTTGGTTAAGGTCCTTGAAAAGTACTTGATTTCTTTATTAGGTCTTGAAAAGTCCTTGAAATTTAGGACTTTGTGTACGCCCTATCACTTTTCTGATAAATTAAATGATTTTGCTACAAAAAAATTGGCCACCAGCGACTTTTAAAATTTGAAAATAACTAGCGAAAATGTCGGCATAATACGTGAATGCGTACAATGTACATGACGCAAAATTGTAATCTTTGCCTCAATTTCATGCACCAGGAAACAACGAGTTTTGATTTCGTAAATAAAACATAGTCCTTGAAAACTATTTTTTGTCCTTGAAAAGTTCTTGAAAAGTCCTTGAATTTTATTTGTCTGAAGTTGTACGAACCATGTTTTCCGGCATGTAGAGATGCGGTGATGTAGTGGTTAGCACACTGGACTTTGTGCCCAAAGGTTGGTGGTTCGAGACCTGGTCCTGGTTGTCTTGTTGTTTCCTTAAGCGAGAAACTTTGCTCCACATCGTCTCTCCACCCAGGTGTATAAATGGGTAATGGCAACTAAATGCTGGGGGTAACCTTGCAATGGACAAGCATCCCATCCAGGTAGGATGTAGCAATACTCCCGGTTGCTTCATGCTAAAGAAACCGGGTTCAGCTCTGGCCGTGTGGGCGTCGTTGCAGGCTGTATTGTATTGTATGGTATTGTATTATATTGTACTGTACTGTACTGTACTGTGTACTTATTGACTAGGTGGGAGGGCCGGATGCGCTCAGTCCATACGCCATGACCTTGAGCCAAATATTTTCCCACCCGGCCCGACATAACTTAAGTCAATAAGCATTTTATCATGTGACCAATTTGGAGACAAAATTACTTGAAAGTTTAATGCACAAGGCCGTCTGCTTTTGTAGTAGGGCCGTACGGCTTTTTCCGGGCCCCGCTCATGCAAATGCATACGGCCTCCATACGGGACTTTCATCAATGGTTTTGCAAAGAAAAGGTTCGCAGGGCCGTACAGGTCATATGATAATGTACTGTATTGTATTGTATTGTACATCAAGCCGGCACTCTGTCCTGTTTTGTTTCCCTAGCAAGAAGTGAATAGAAGTATTACTGTCCCCCCCTGTATGGGGTGTTAGTCCACTGATTTAGGTCAACTCTAAAAATTATATTCACCAGTTCCCATTATATAGTTGTACACCTGGGTGGAAAGAGGCATTGTGTAGCTAACAGCATGTATATACCAGTAAGAGAATGGTCTGATCAGTGGAATGTAATCACCATCAAATTGTGCTTTTTCACTTTTAATCATGTTGTATGTCTTCACTTTCAGTGGTTTTGGGCAAGCATTCACATGGATGCATGTGCTGATGAGTCGCTTTATCATTTCACTGCTGTGGTTAGTAATAACGTATTAGTTAATACATGTACACATATACATACATATTACAATTAATCCTTCTAAATCAGATTGTTTGGCCATCCAGTGGTTAGCTATTGTGTTGTTTCCATAGACCAGAAACAATACTCAACATTTTTTTCTTCAACAAGATAATGTACAGTGTACATGTAAATGGCTACCAGATGAGGACACTATTTAACTATTATAGTGCGAAAGCGTGCATGATATCGCCTAATTCTTAGGCAATATCATACAAGCTTGAGCACTATAATAGTTTTATAATTCAACACATTGATAACACAGCCCTGTCAGAATGTTTTGTAGTAGTAGGCAGGGTAACAAAAGTAGTAGGCAGTAAGGGCTAGTGATGTATTTTGTTATTAGTCGTGATTTGTTAACTTCAGTGTGAAGAAGACGGCAAATAATTGACTGTAGGCGGCAAAATTGCTGGCTGCCGGCACATTTTGACAGGGCTGATAACAAAGCACAGTTTGAAGAAAAAATGTCGAGACCGGTACGTCATTTTTGCATTCTCTTGGCAAAATGCAAAATTTACATCCATCTTTGGATATACGTCATGTAGACATGGCGTATATCGATAACTTTTTTACCATATTTGGGCAGTGTATCAATGTGTTGAATTATAATTTCTTATATCTGCTTTAGCATTGTTTGCATCTATGAAATATCATACATGTACACTTAAAGAGGTTTAAAAAAATCTACAATAGTTTTCTTGTGTCATACATATGCCACAATCATAGGTTTGATTATTAAAACGAAGCACTCACGTTGTAACTTTGTGTATGCCTGTCGCATGCAACTAAGTCGTACTGTCTAAGTTGGCCCTAACCTGCATGGCCAAGCATTCCGAAAGAAAGCAAGCAGCTGCAAGAGGATCCACTCCTCTCCTGGCTTGGAATGCCTGTGTTGGTCCTTACATTATTAGCTCTGTTCTAAGTGTAATTGAAAGCTCATTAAAATGCTACCATTTTCAGGATCCCTCAGAACCAACTGCTCAGCAAAACACACCTGTTGGCAGTCGGAAGAGAAAACGGCGCAAACTAAAGGACTCAGACCTCAGTGACTTGTTATCTCCAGACTCCCCTCTTTTCCGTCCGAAGCGTAAAAGTAGTGACCTGTTATCTGTGTCTGGATCTCTCCTGGAAAATTCCTTGGTGTCGCCAGCCACACCTAAAGGTAAGAAAGGGATAACAAAGGCCACGTTTAGTACAGTTTACCTTTCAACGTCAAGCTTTGAAAACCCCCATAAGGGTGTACTGACTGACTTCACTTGTAATTGTGCTCTTTTCATGCCTTTCTGGTAAGGCATTTGGCTATAGGGTTGACTGGTAGATATGATGAATTTTTAAGGGGAGGGGCATTTAGCAGACACAGGGTGTTTATTAGAGAGAGGCGTTTAAAAAATAATGAAATTTCAAGAGGGCATTAATTAGATACGGGGTGTCTATTAGAGAGTGGGTGTTTATTAAGTCATTTACAGTAAGAAACTTTTCCTCCAAAAGTACAAACTTGTTGTCTTTAGTAAAGCTCCTTGGTGTCACCAACCACTCCCAAAGATAAGAAAGGGAAGTTTTTTCGCTTCTTTTTTGCACCCCATACATTAACATGCCTCCAATGCTCTCTTAAAGAAAACAACTGCTACGTAGGTTATACTAACGGTTTTTGCTATTTTTGAACAAAGAGTGGGTCATACAGTATGTCATCTATGCCATTTTCATTTCGGAAGTAAGACTCAGAAGAGCTGTCATTAAAAGCCTGTGTTTGGGGATTTCCCTCAGCTACTAAACTTCTGAGCTTCAGCTTCTTTCAATGGCAAACAAGACAATGCTACCAATAGAAATATTTTTTCCCTGCCTACTTAAAAAATTAGTGACAGCTCTGTGAGAAAAATGAACTTTGCATTACATGCCCAAGAAGTGAAGGTTTTTATTTAAGGCTGGTCCAGCCTCAAACAAAAACCCTGTTCATCATCTCACACGCTGATTATTTTCTTCCTGTAGACACTCCAAGTGGAACCATTACACCCCTGACCACCCCTGTTGCAGTACCCCCCAAACCTCTGACCTCGCGTCAACAAGTGGCCCAGGAGTTACTACAGACTGAAAGGAACTATGTGGAGATACTAACTAACATCCTCAAGGTAAAAACTAAAACAGGATGCTCACACTGGTATTCCAGCAAGGATCCACTCTTCCGATCTGCAACAAGAGAAACCGAGTGTTTTGCAATCTACATGTACCTGTATGATACCCCTAACTTTAGGAATCTAAGAATAAAATAACAACAACCTCTGATCCAACTTCTCAGTTACTCCATAGCCAAGGACTTCCAACCATGTTCCATGCTGTTCTCTCTGTAGATGTCAATGTCACGCCTTTGGCCTGCAGTGTGGGAAATTATCCATGTTTGAATGGGGTCTTGCCCCATTGCTGTGTTTCTATCCGGCAACAATCTCCCCTAAAGGTTATACGACAATTTCTGACAACAATATTGTTTTGTTAGAAGTTGACCAGTGTACCATAGCACGCGGACAATTTTAAAACATCTTATTGTGGCAACATGTTGCAAGTTTTTAAAGTGTCTTCAGAAACTTGCAACAAGTTGTTGCATTAAATTATTTTTCTTGTAATATCACCTTACTAGGTCAGTAAAACCTTACAGCAATTTTACATGTAAATTGACAATTGCTTGCTTATTCACTGCAGGTTTTCAAAGAGCCTCTGGAAAAAGAGCCACGTGGTGGGTCCATCATTTCTGCCGAGGATATCAAGACAATCTTTGGTCGGTTACCAGGCATTAAGGAGGTTCACACTAAAATCATGGTGAGACAGGTTCCCTGGCCAAAAATCAGACTACTGGGTTAAAGCGGGTTAAAGTGACTAAAGAGACAGTAACCTGTTCCAGGTGTCCAGATTGTGAGGCTGGGGAGCAGGTGAAAGCTGGCGGGCGAACGAGTGGGGAAGCACTCGCAATGTTTTTCCTTTGCGCGGCATTTGCTCCCATCTATCTGAACACATGGAACAGTCGAAAGGGTCCGTGCCCAGCGAAATTATCCTGTGAATAGGCTCCCGTCAGGGGGGATATTGGGTTAAAAGAAAAGGTTCGCCGATTTCTTTTAATCCCATACTCCCTGAAAGAGACCTGTTCAGACTACACTGAAATATCAAAATTTTGCTTCAAGCCTAATCAGAGCTTGAAAAAAAAAAAAACTTGAATTCCAGCTTACTCTTTGAACAAGCAGCTCTCAAATTTTGGCTGCCCCGGGCAATAACATGCTTGCCAAAGTTTACTTTTTTATCAGCGGAAGACTTAACTGGGCCTTGCCCATCTGACAAGTAAGAAGAAAAAGTTACTTGCCCCACAGGAAAGTCTACTTGTCATGGGCGACTGGAAGGAACTTTCTTCGAGCCTTGCTAATGTCAATGCTCTCATGCCAAATGCCGCCAAATATACAGTGAAATTGGATAAAAGATTCTATAGAGCAAAACAGAACAAGTCGTTTGGGGATAAAGTGCAGGATTGCAAGGATGGAAGTGGATTACAATTCATGAAATTTAATTTCGTGACAGGTGGTGGAACTTTGAGTTTGTTAGCCGTTATTGTCTATTAAGTTTATGTTTCGTTGTGCTTAAGGCAATCTCCTGACCATTCTCTTGAAAACACCATACAGTGTATATCAGCAGCCGTCACACTTTTAATTAACATCATTATTACCATTTCACCCTTTATTGTAGACCGAGCTTGAAGTGCTGGTGAATGAATGGAAAGAAGACAAATGCATCGGAAACATAATTAGCAATCACGTAAGTAACTGTAGTCAGGCAACACTTGTGCATTAGACTTGTGCCAAAACATCCATAGGTAGCCTGCAAATACAGCCGCCTCTCATCGCTCCCGGACGCTGGGGGTGTTCGCTCGAACGCCCCTAGCATCCGGGAGCAGGCTTATCAATAAGTTGTTTTGGGCTTTTCTTTACGTTTGTCTTTTCTATTTCTTTTAGGCCGAAGAGTTAGTTAAAGTTTATCCACCATTCGTCAACTACTTTGAAATGACAAAGGAAACTGTGGCAAGATGCGATCGGGAATCACCAAGATTTCACGCCTTTTTAAAGGTAAATTTTTCTTTTCCTCCCCTCGGATGCGTCCCGTAGTTCAGTATCCCGGCAAAGAAATCAGATTTTGACGCAGCCGTTATTTCGGTCTTTAGGGAACAAACAATATGGCAGAAGGTATATAATAATCAAATTCACAATAAAAAGCCAAGTTCTCGACAAAATTCGACACAAGTTGCACGCAAATTGTCCATTATTTGCAATTACGATTACTTATTCGCACTTATGAAAAAGACAATCTCAAGAATGAGATCCACATCGTTAAAGGGACACTGTCCCGCTAAAATAGCAAAATTTCGCTGAGCTTCCATTTCCACGTTATATCGCCAAATACCACCAAATATACAACTTAGTTGAATAAAAAGATTCTATAGAGCAAAAGAAAAGCAGTAGTTTGGAGATAAAGTGCAGGATTGCAAGGACGGAAGTGGATTACAGTTCATGAAAAACACGTTATTTCAGCCGGGGACAGTGTCCCTTTAAATTGGTGTTAATTTGTTGTTGTTTTGTTGTGTCTTGTCACCAGGCGTGTCTCAGTAGACCAGAGTGTGGAAGACAGAGCTTAGCTGAGCTGCTGATCAGACCTGTACAGAGACTTCCCAGCATGAATTTACTTATATCAGGTAGAATTACGCTGTCTGATAAACAACACTTTGCTGCCAAAACAGGGGCGTACCCGGCCTTTTTGCAACGGGAGGAGGAGGGGAGGGGGGTTCCATCTCTTCCAAAATCAGTCACTCAAGACAGTTCAGTTACACTGGCGTTCAAAACGCTTGTGCGTGTCTCGTTTAGGAAGGAAACATGTCTTGAAGTGAAGTGTCAACCGGGTAAAATATCATCAACTGCCTGTTTCTCTTTTTCACATTGAAATGGTGTGCTCATTTCTTGATTTTTTTGTAACGATTCTGTTCTTAATTCCTATTTATCTGCTGAGAAAAGGGAGGGGGGGGGCGGTCCGGAACCCTCCCCTGGGTACGCCCTACAAAATAAAACAAACGAACACTGCGACCAAATCACATGTTGTGAATTTTTTTGTACCTTTTTAGGTACATGTAGTTTCTCTTGCAGTTTACTTTATTTATCAAAGTCTTGTGCTCTCTATCATAACCATTTCCTTTGCAGATCTTCTGAAGCACACAGACAAGAAAAATCCCGATCACACGGCTCTTGGGCAAGCAGTGGACTCACTCAAGAACGTTATGACGTAAGTTTGCTGTGCAATAGACAATATTCGTATTCTCGGTATTGAACTGGAACTAGCTTGCAATGGAGGCTCATGCAGAGGAATATCATTAAAAATATTTGCATGTGAAAAGAATACCCCGCATGAGCCTCGTCTGCAAGCTAGTTCCAGTTCAATACCGAGAATACGAATATCGTCAATTGATGATTCTCGTCATTGTCTTCCTAACACAGAGCGGCTTTCAGTTGAGCGTCGTAAAACCAAAACTATCGCTCTGACCAATCACAACAGTCGCAGGCTATCCATTTAACGAATCAGAACACTAGGCGAATACATGTGGTCGGCGCCAAGCGCGGGAAAACGCGTGGGTGCAAGTTGCGATTGGTTTTAAAGGGACACTGTCACCTATTTTTAGTATCACTTTGAAAAGCCAAAAAACATTTTTTTTTTTAATGGAAACCTACAAATAATGGTCCAGTTTTGTTAACAAATGCTCTACCAGTGCACAGAAACTAGTATTCGTTATCTTTGGCTGTGGATGGCGAGGATGGAAATGGATTGCAACATGAAAAAATTGGCCAATATTTTCAAGTTCCTCCCAAGAGTCGTGGAAAAATAGCAGAAAAACTTATTATGGTTTGTTCTTCCTTGAAGAAATGACTTGATATTATCTTCTTGGTGTTCTGAAAGCAATTTTATGTTTGAGCAGAGGTACTTTGTCATATATTCGAGCTTTTCCGTCTCAAGACCTTAGAGAAGCAAATTAACACGTCGTGACCGTCCTTGTTTCTATTTTTATTGCAGCCCGCCCAACTGTATTGACTGATGCAAAAAGAAATCGAATGACAATCAAAATTGCGGCACTTTTTGTACAAGCTTGTAATCAGGGCAAAAGAAAAGGAAACAAGGACCTCTCATTTGCATGCCTACGGTCACGACGTGTTAATTTGCATCTCTAAGGTCTTAAAACGGAAAAAATCTATTTAGTGTATTTTGACCAAAACACAGCAAAATCTGCGTGACAATGCCCCTTTAATTTTTACTTTTGATTGGTCGAGAAAGTGGCTCGAATTTTTGAGCCAATCGTAAAGCACAGCGGTCAGCAAAACCAACGCAAACCCAACTTACGTTCGACACACAATTGAAAAGAGCTCTACCCTTATGACCTTGCTAATTGTTTTCTCTAAACCACTTGTTCTTTTAGTCACATAAACGAAGACAAAAGGAAAACAGAAGGCCAAGTACAAATGTTCGAGATTCTCAGAGACGTGGATGGATGCCCTGTAAGTATTTTCCATCATGGACTAACGCACCCATACTGTCCGGCGAACTCATAGATGTGATCCCGTTTACGCTAGATTTGCCTACGAGTCGAGTATAATTTTTTTTTTGAGGGCGCAAACCCCAAGAGAAAAGAACTTTGATAAAGTCTACGTTAAGGTTTACGTATGCCACTCTTAACCTCGTTCCCTCAATCCCAGATAGACTTTGGCGCGACTTTGCGAGCCTGGATGGCGGATAATTTTAAGTGCACTCTGCTGAGTTTTTGATCGTTTTCATTTGAAACAGAATTTACCGATAGTCCTTCCGTCGACACCTAAACTCTGCCCAAAGTGGAGATTTTTATATTAGTTGATTTATCATTCACTTGCGGACGGCAAAATGGTGATGTTTAAAAACAGTTTGGTCTTCCGTCCGTACATAAGGTAAAAGAGATGACGTAACAACAACCGGAAAGAGGAAACTCCAAAGTGGTTGTTTCGATCATCAGATATGGACAGTTAAACGAGTTAAACAACATACTTTTGTACGAAAAAGGTTTTAAAAACGTGTTTGTTCAAAATCTCCCTTTCAGAATAAAAACAAAGGCAAAAAGTATACGTGTGAACGGCGATGCCAGTTATAACTTAGTTTTTTTAGTTCCATTGACTCGTAGTTTTTTCCAGGCTTATGTTCTATCTTCACATCGTGTTTACGTGACCAAAGTTGACACGTTTGAGCTGAGTGACACAATCTGCGGCAAAGGAGAAGCGGTGACTATATTCCTCTTCAGTGATAGCATGGAGGTATGTCAAAGTAATGTCAACCGCGGGGCATAGTAGGATTAGATGGTTTTTAAAATCAAGGAATACATTGGTAGTTTGTTTAAACACGGACCCGCACTATAAAAGGGATAGCTCCGCCCCCTCTTCGCCACACCATCGCTGCTTCAACGGCTAATCAAAGATGGCTGACACTGCGAGCAACACGGAGGAAGACCGTTGCCCCCAAAGAGAGGTCTAATTCTACCTTCACCAGCTCAATCTTGTATAGGATTTATCTTTCACGAAAATAAAACTAAAAACATTATTTGAATTTATGCGCCTTTCAGCATGAATATAATATTTTAGCTTGCCAAATTTGAATTTCGCGCCGGTAACGGTTCTCCATTGGCGACCGGATGCACGTGATGTTGACAGTTCGGTGTCAAGTGTGAAATGACTGGCGGCTTGGCCAGGCCAAGGTTCCTTTTATAGTGCGGGTCCGTCCGGTTAAGGATAGCAGATAATAAACGTCCCCATGACTTGGGTGTTGATCGATTAGTGACTTCTTCTCAGAATACGATTTTGATAATAGTCACAAAGAAACGTAAAGAGCTGGCAGCTCACATTTTGCAAATGTATTAGCCCTATCATTGTGTAAAAAAACCCGCGCCACTTTCTCGATTAATCAGAAGAAAAATGAAAAACAATCGTGGCTTGCTGGCAGCCATTTTCCGCGCTTGTCGTCTGCCTCGCGTATTTGCTTCGGGTGTTGTTTGGTTCGTTGGATCGTCTTCCGCTCTTATGATTTGTCAAAGTGAAAAACACTCTAAAAATTGTATGTTGTGTTTCACTTTTAGGTAACAAAACGACGAGGCTTGAAAATGATGAATAACGTGCCACTACCCATGAAAAGTCCGGCAGCTCGCACGCCACAAAAGGCCTACAAGCACGTGAAATTCATGCCCCTGTCACATGTCAGACGCGTAGTGGACATCCGGGATAACGACGGTAAGAAACGCATCACTGACGACTGCGCGTGAGTGGGAATAATAACCGCGCGCGTTTTGCCTACCTCGCTTCGAGTCTCGGTAAGCAGGCGATTTTCACGCACGCTTCACCTTGTCGCTTGTGTTGCTTCTTGCTCAACGTTCTAGAGGAGATCAGATTGCTGTATGGAAACACCTTTTTTAAAGGTCCGGGGGCAGAAGACCGGATGAAAGACATGAAATTAGTATTATTTTTTTTTTTTCATTTCTACTATTATTGCATGGATAAACTTTAGATGCACAGCTTCATTGTAAATAAGTGTCAGCTTTATGAATTCTGTGCTTAAAAAAGTATCTATCTATCTGTCTGTCTATCTATCTAAAGTAGCGAAATCAGCAGACTATTTGCTTCCTTTCTCTTGTCTCGATTTCACCCATTTCAACTTTCTCTTGACACGATCATGTGTGGCCGGGCCACCCACAAGAATAGACGCACTGTAGATTACTGCTTTCCTTGCTTATCTCCATCGTCGTTTGTTTTTGTTCCGCAGATTGTCAAAATTTGTTTGGTATCATCTACCGCTTCCCTCAGGAAATGAAAGAGAAATTGTTGATGTTTAGACTCGTAGGCGAGGAGATAAGTAAACAAGAATGGCTACAAAAACTAACCACTGGACTCGCTAATACGACCTGCATGGCAGACACGGTAAGTATAACCCACCCCTCCCATAGGAAACAGTACGAATAAGAATAAAGCGTCGTGTGCTTGTGCTTGCGTTATTCCGGTTTACACGTACAACGCAACGACGCAAACATAAGTTACGCACACGAACCATTTTCTTTTTTCTTGTGCTTGTTTTGGTGCTTGCTCCCGACTCAAGATTAAACACGATCGCAAACACAGAGTGAGTTATCTGCGTACATTCATGTTGGATTTGAATTTCGCGCCAAAATGTTATGCCACTGCGCCTGCGTATGTCACCGTATGCGTTTGCCAGTGAGCAGGTCTTCTGGTTGGGGATAGGGCGAAAAGAAAGGCTGTGAAAAGAAAAGAAAGATCGGGAGCGAAGCGAGCCGAGGGAGAACTAAGGAGAGAGTTACCCCTCGGCTAGCTTCGCTCCTGGCCTTTCTTTTCGCCCTATCGCAACCAGAAACATTGTTCACAGGCTCCGTGTGCGTATGCTTATCACACAACAACCATGTGCTTATGCTTTTGCTTGTGTCGTACGTGTAAATCAGCTTAAGAAATTATGTCTCCCGCTCATTCTTATGTCAATTAATTTGGAGACTTCCCTGAGAAAGAGTAACACCTTTTTAGTTGATGAAATGTTATTGCTTTTTTTTTCCAGGAAAATTTTCTGACTACAGTCGACCCACAAGAATTGATGTTAACCAAGAGCGACATGTCAAACGGAACTTTGAGTCGAGCTGTCAGGTAAATAGCGCTGTTGTGAAGTAACGTTTCCCTTTGGTAATTAAATCTTCTGCTGTGTTTATTGCCGCGTTTTTTACTTGTTTCATCTCTATCAACACAGGGTGGCGAGAAGGACAACGAGAAAAGTAAGCAGGGCGCTGTCCATGAACAAGACACCAAAAAAAGCGGCGGGAAATCTGAGGCGGACGACTTCCAAGTAAGTGTCAACCAACTGGACAAACAAGTTTGCAAACAGGTTTTTCACAAACTGATCTATGCTCAGAAACCCTAAAATGTTACATCAACGGAGTTGATAAAGTAAATAGGCCATTTGCACGATGACGTCATTTGACTACTACTACCAGAATTCATTTCGTTTTTCCTTTCTTATTTAAATTTTGTAATCCCAGTGTGGTTTAAATAACAATAGCCCTAATTTGCACTACAAAACAAAAAACTGAAGGATTCTGGTAGTAGTAGTAAAATGACGTCATCGTGCAAATGGCCTATTGGCCGCCGTGAAAAGTTCAGAAGCTGACTTTTCGAGCGTTAGCCCTCATGCTGTCACTAGTAGCTGACAGCCAAGTTTTATGGCCGGCAACTGACAACTGCGGTGAAGGTGAACAGCAAAATGACTAAGACACAACACCCATGGAGGCTGTCTCGAGTTTATGGCCGGTTATTTTCCATCTTTTTAGGTTAAAGTTTTAAACAAACTTCTCTATGGCGTCCTTATGTTTTCTTTGTGTGTGTGTGTGTGTGTGTGTGTGTGTGTGTGTGTGTGTGTGTGTGTGTGTGTGTGTGTGTGTGTGTGTGTGTGTGTGTGTGTGTGTGTGTGTGTGTGTGTGTGTGTGTGTGTGTGTGTGTGTGTGTGTGTGTGTGTGTGTGTAAAGTGGACTCCCGTTAGCTAAATAGAGTGTCGTGAGTTAAGTTTTTCTTCTTGTTATTTTAATTATTAATCATCTCTTCTATTTTCAGTGTTTCGCCAGCTATTCGTCGAGTTCCTAGTGCCAGTCCTCTCGTTCCTTCCGCGCGTTGCAACCAGGGCTGCCTAAAGGGGGCTAGGCCAAGATCATCAAGCGTGCCGGGAGCAGAACCCATGAGCCCGTGAGCAATTTGTCAGTGTTACGCCGCGGAAAAAGTTGGTGCTCTGTTTTGTTACGGTTCGCGCACTCATAACCTTAACAACCATACATTTTGGCGGGAAACTGCACCAACACAACTTTAAATGTTTGGGAAAGACGTTATGCTTTCCAAAACTTCTCTCAGTGGTTTCGAGAATTTGACGTAAAATATAGGTCTGTCGCCTTTCATTTTGGAGAATTACAATGTAATACAGGGAGACATTTTCGCTACAGGAATGTTTTCTTTTTTAAATATTGGATCCAACTTAAATGTCTATTCGGGAAAACACTACTGCTGTCCTTACAGAAGTCATGAATACATGCTCTGGCTTCTCCATGCGGTATCTTCAGGCTCCCTTGCGCCTCTGAAAGCGGTCTCGCGTGAGGTCTCGCGTATGAATGAGCGGTGCCTGGGTACGAAACACGAAACAGGTTACTGTTTATTTGAAAAACCAAGGCAATTTCGTGGGATTACTGGGGATTTTTCATCGACTATTCAAAACTTTTCGTTTTGAAGAAAAGTATATTACATTTGTTAAGTAATTCAGTAGCATCTCTATAACCCGAACTGCGAGAACTGGAACTGAACTTCTCGCTAATAGACCTTTTTCAAGCTGCGCGAGGACATTTCTCAGTTTTTAAAACGCACATGCACATGACGCCTTACGCCTGACGTACACACAGCGTTCGCTTGTGCCTTTGGGTAAAAATGGACAAAATAACATGAACGAGTCAAGGGTTGTGCCTAAATCATACCGAACAGAAGGATGTCGGACACCTTATTGATATTTATATAACGTAATGTCGACACTAAGAATTTTATTTTCAATAAATTAAGTGTAAAAAAGAAAATCTAAAATCCCCCACTCAGGATTGAACCTGTGACCTCAGCTAGGCTTAGGCTAACATAGCCTACCGTACCACTGTACCACCTAGCTTCTCGGGTTGCTTAGTCCTAAATTTAACTATATATACTGCTACCCCTAACCTCAACTGAAAGCTAACCAGTTACTCCGTTATATAAGTCTCTATAAGGTGTCCGACGTCCTTCTGGACGGTATGATTTGGGTGGAGTCTAGATTCCAGAGCTCAGAAGGAGGTCGGACACCTTATTGAAACTTATGTAACGGAGTAACTGGTTAGCTTTCAGTTGAGATTGGGGTTACCAGTTTATTTAGTTAAATTTAGGACTAAGCAATCCGAGAAGCCAGGTGGTACAGTGGTACGGTAGGCTATGTAAGCCTAAGCCTAGCTGAGGTCACAGGTTCAATCCTGAGTGGGGATTTTAGATTTCCTTTTTTACACTTAAAAATTTATTGAAAATACAATACTAAGTTTAGGCATTACGTTATGACCACGAGTCAATATGGCGGGCGTATACCTCCAGTGCACAAGCCCCGCGCGGCATGCAAAAAGTCTATTGAAACCAAGTGAGGGTTCGAGTTGTCAACAAACAAACAAACAAACAACAACAACAACAAAAATCTTTATTAGTTATAGTTATTATAGAAACAACAACAATTTTTTTTCCCGACACTTGTATAAAGAAATTACTAAAATAGAATTACAATAATCTCAATTTTAACAAACAAAAAAACTAAAGGTAAAAACTAATCGAGCTGAGTAGTTGTCAAGATTAAAAACTGTATAATTCAACTGCAATTAGATTTTTATAAGTTAATGGAATGTTATTGGAAAGTTAATTTTTTTTTTCCCCTAGGAAACAGAAGTTTCGTCTGTGTAAACCATTTCTTTAGGAATTAAGAAATATTAGTTCTCTCTGCGTACTACACGTTTTCTTTCAGTTTGTTCAAGCTTTGGTGAAGAGAAGATAACAACAAATTCGGCTAACGCTTTGTGGTAGTTTCTTGGTGTTGCGGATGGTGTGATCACCAAATGACGTAAAACAAAAGATTCAAAAGACACTGAACAATACCCACATCACAACACAAAAGCTAACCTTTAATCGGCTTTGTAGAGCGGTTTTCATTCGAGTATCAAAAGTAATTTTCGCAATTGCTTTGGTTTTGCATTGCTACACTTTGTGATTGGCTAAAAAATCTCGCGCCACTTTCTCGACCAATCAGAAATAAAACCAAAATCAATCTTGACTTGCCTGCACGCGTTTTCCCGCGCTTGGCGCTCGCATGCATGTATTTTCTACGAGTTCTGATTGGTTCATCGGATTGTCTTCCTCTGTTGTGATTGGCCAGAGTAATTACTTGGGTTTGGGGTTTACGACACTTCAGTGAAAACCACTCCTGGATGCAAAGCCAAAAATCACTTTTGATTGGCTTACACTGTTCCATGTTTTTGCTTCGAGTTTTGATTGTTTCATTTCTTTTTTTCACGTCTGTTCTGAATATTGTTATTGGCCAAATGTGATTAATTCCAGTTATCTTATGACAATCTTCAGAAAACCGCCCCATTCCGAGAATTAATAAAGGCAATCCAATAAGGTTGTTTCGATCTTGGTTTCTAACTTTCAACGGGATTCAAAGCTAAGAAATAGTGGTTTAGAATAATAGAGATTACAGTTTTACATTTAAGAAAATGTACAAACATAGAAGTGATTCTGTAAATATGTTGTTAAAATAAGCTTTAATTATGGTACTGAATAAATCACATTTTGAGGAATTAAACTTTGTGATATTGTTAGAACTATACAAAGAAAGGCTGTTTGAAAGCCGATGACATCCAGAAATAACTTGTGCATTTTCCTCAGGACCATTTTGAGAAATTGATAAACCTGAATTTTAAGTTAGTGCTCACCAGCTTAACCCTAGACTTGCTTCGCAGAACCAGCCGCCACTTATTGATTTTAGAGACTCATTTCTGGAGTGAACAGGACGCTCGACGGACTATTAACACATTACAATTAAGTAAAGATCCGCATAAGAAGGATAGTGCTGAACGGCAATGCACGATGGAATGTCAACTTTTTTCATTGTTACAACAAGTGATCTCATTGGCCAAGACTCAACAACTGCTATAAAGTTAAGGTTCAAGGTGCATTTAGTCTAATTTTTTAAAGGTTTCAAGTAATTTGAGACCCAATCGCACAACATGCAAGTTTTAAAAGACATTGTATTTGGGAAACTTCATCAAAGAAACAAAATTATTAGCTATTGTCTCTTGCTATTCTGATTGGATAAGCACGAACATGTCCTAAAAATTATTTAACGCAAATGGATTTTCGTTATTTTTATACTGAAATATAATTATGAACCATCAGCTCTTCCCCTATTCTTGAAATCAAAGATATTATATGTGGGAACGAGCCAATGCCGCAGAACAATGTTTACTATAGTTCTTATGTGGAGCATTACTTAATCAGAAAGGCGAACGCAACGGCTTTACAAGATATTCTCTCCAAAGGGAATATGTGGGTGCGAGATTAGCACGGGTACCACTATACAAAATAACAAAAATAACCTTGTACTGCTCGGTGGTTCGCCGCCCATTTGAGTTGTTCCGCCCTTTATAATACTGGGCTGAGAGATAGTTGTGGGTATACCGACGTAAGACGTTACCAAGGACGACTTGGAACCAGCGGCCACGCCATCTTTATAGCAGTGCCCATTCTTGCAATTCGGGTGGTCCGCTGGGCAGCAGTAAAAAGGCAGCCCCGCCTGGTCTTTGCAAAGAACTGTGTACAGTTCCGGACAACGACTAGTTGCTCCCTTACAACAGAGCAGTTCATCAAAGGATTCTTCACGACGCGTGTTCTTGAATGTCAATTTAGCTGAACAAGAGCAAACGCCATTAATGTTGTTAAAAATCCGAAAAAGCCGGGCGTCCCCTCCCGATCCCAGACCCGTGTAATGTGGCTTTAACCTTAACTTAATCTGTGGATGAAATCCTGTAGTATGACCATTCAAATGAAAACTATTGAGCAGTACTTTCCTGTTGTGCTGTTTTCATTATGCCGCTTCAGTACAAGGTGGTTCAAGAACTGTGGAGATTGTAGTAATTTCAGAACGAACTTTAACTAAACTTCACAATTTGAACTTTAGAATATCTACAACTTTCTGAACATTTTGTCAGAACTCCTTTAGTTCTAGCACTATATATATTACAAGTATTGAATTTCGTTATAAAACACTTCAGCTCAAGACTTGAATGACCTCGGCTTACGTCCGGATTGTAACATATTTTAAGTAGAACTTGCTATAGATCTTAACTGTCTTCTTCACCTGCACAGACGCGATCGAAAGCTTGTGCAATAATCACGGTTTTGGCCAAAATATTGGTCAGTTTCAGTATCCGTTTATGCATTCGCTGCGAGTTACGTCGATCCGTATTTCATTTTTGCCTCAGTAAAGGCCAAATTCCTTCAGTAGGATTTAGCCACAGCAAATAGCTAGTTACATAAACAATGGCTATTTTTTGGGCTGTGTTTTGCTCGCTTGGGGGTGGGGGCGGTGTGATTTTTAAAAATATATATCCTTTGGAAAAAACAATATCCTGTAACTCGGCGGAAGTCCGACGTAAGGCTACGTTATCTATTCAAGTTGTGTTACCTTTTGTATCTCTAAGTGATCAACCTTTTAGGTATGCTGTCGTTCAATTTTTTCATTTTCTCCTTTGTAAAGTTTAAAATATACCGTTATGTAGTCCCGAGAAGGAAGAAAACCGGAAAAGCGATACCATCTGATATTTGTTTTAATCTCACCTTGGCAGCATGTCTCTTCCCTTGGGCAACAGGCAGACGAATTGGCGTCACATGCTTGGAAGTCCTCAGTCTGCTTACACTTACATCCCTTTCTGACAACATTTGCGACTTCCATACATCGTGTTTTCGTATCATAATCATTGCACCACTTGGATATTGTCAGGTCATCCCCCGCTGCCTTCCAATACTGGCGATCCACTAGACCTGCAAACGTGGTGAAGGCACGAAATTTTGTTCCGCCGAGAGTATAAGACATATCCACCATTGCATTCTGCACGGAACAGCAAAGGCTGTCGAAGGTATTGATGACAGTCCTGGCGTCTTTTATGGCCCTTTCCAAACTGATGTCCAAGAGCGTATTGATTTGGCTTTCGTTGAGGCAAGGAACGGAAACGCCGCAGTTACAAGTAATATTCATGCCCGACTTGGCCACTTGCCCTTTCATAAACTTGTCATAGTCAGCTCCGATTGAATTAAACACTGCGCGCGCGTCCTTGTTTTGCATATTGTAGCCAACACCAATGGTTTTGATGCCCCTCGTGTCGTTGTAAACACAGGTTACGTTTCCTTCGTGTCTTTTGATCAAGGGTTTTGGATCGCATTCCACAGCTTTACAGCCACGGAGTAAAACAGCCAACACAGCAAGAGCTAGAAGAATCATTTTTGTCAACTCCATTTTGCGGTGTTTGAACCCCTTTGTCTCGCTCTGGAAGTTTATGGTGAAACACGACTCATTTTGATGTATTACACTGTGAAAATGACGCTCAAACCACTCACTCTTTCCTGCCATTGACCTTGCTGTCACAATTATGTGCTTCCTCGTCTCCAGGCTCCCTGTTTCATTTCTTTGCTAGCATGAAATTGGATTGCAACGTCCTCAACCGATGCTTAAGGCGGGGGTACACGTGAATTTGAATGAAATTTTAAAAAGTTTAAAGAAGGGATAGAAGAAAGAAAATGATTGTTGGAACACCAACTGACAGTTGATACCCACGCAAGAGCACCCCAGGTTGCTAGTGGACTAACTTGATGTCCGTCTATTAATTATTAACCACAAATTCTATTTTAAACCTTTACTAAATCTTCAATAGTTCTCTTTATTTTACAAATCCTTTGAGAAAAACTATTTCCTCCCAATTATACCAAAAAATCACCCAAAAATTTACACAACACCCCATAACATAGATTCATGGGATGAACACAGAGTTTTTGGATTGCTTGAAACGTGAACGAGATATTTCCATTAAAGCCATGTCAAGTGGCATAAAAAGGCGTTCATGTGGACCCCCGCCTTAATTTCAATTCATTTTGCCATAAGGGTGAGTTGGAACAAAAAAAAACTTTAAAAAAAAACGGCTCTATTGCTGTATATTCCAAAAACAGAGGCAATTTCGTGGGTTGGGGACTTTTCATCGACTATTCAAAACTTCTCGTTTTGAAGTAAAGTATATTACATTTGTTAAATAAAGTAGAATCTCTATAACCCGAACTTCAAGAACTGGAATTGACCTTCTCGCAAATAGACCTTTTTCATGCTGCGCGGGTGCCTTTGAGTAAAAATGACATGAACGAGTCAAGATGGCGGCGGGCGTATACCTTCAGTGCGTATGCCCCGCGCGGCACGAAAAACGTCTATTCAAATCAAGTGACGGTTCGAGTTGTCAACAAACAACAACAACAACCATTTATTTTTGCCACACTTGCATACAGTACTAAAATTAGATTTACAATAAACTCAATTTCGCATAAAACTACCCAGAACAGGTTAAAACTAATCGAGCTGTTGTTAAGATTTAACTGCGATTTTTATCATACGTTTATGAAATGTAAGATTTTTCCCCCAGAAAACAGACTGTGTTAAGTTTCGGCTGTGTTAAGGACTTCTTTCGCGAATTAAGAAATGTTAGTTCTCTCTACTTAATACACATTTTAATTCTCTTACGTTTGTTCAAGGTTTGCTGAAGCCGGAGAAGATAAGATATATGTTGTATTGCAATTTTGTCCATGGTGCAAATTTTATTTTCCTTTTTTTTTTTTTTTTTTTTTTTTTTTTTTTGGGGGGGGGGGGGTATGGAAATGTATGATAATGTGTGATAATGAGTTTTGAACAAAGGAAAATAAAATTTGCACCAAGGACCTCTCGTTGACTTGTTTAAGAAAGGGAAAGGGGTAGACGAAAAACTCTTGTTTTCAAATAAAAACTGGCCTTTTGAAAATAATCACATGTAGTTTTGTGCATTTTATGCCAACGGAGACCCTCCAACGGCGGGCTCTCCTCTCACCGGTTGAATGTCACGTGTGCTGTCTGCGTAGCATTGTCCATTTTTGCATACTGGATAATCCGCTGGGCAGCAGTAAGTAGGCACCGCTGGCGGAGGTGGGCAGCAGACTTTGTAATTTGATTGACAGCATTTGTTGTGCTCGCAGCAAGTCGCTTCCGGATAGGGACAACACAGCAGCTCATCGAAAGTTTTCCCCTTGAACGTTAAAGAAGCTGAAGAAGAACAAACGCTAGTTTTATTGCAACCGGGAGGAAATTCATTCCAAATCATTCATGTCATAGTATAGGTAAAAACGGCAAACTGATCCTTACGGCAAGGAGAAGAGATTGCGACAGAAGTGAAATAAAAAAACAAACTATTGAATATATTCGCCCATTCATTTATGTCAGCTGCTCTCAAATTATGGAACAGCCCACCCAGCAAAATCACCTATCTTGGATCACTTTTTTTTTTCTCGCCCGAGTAAAACCGTTTAATGTATTTGTACTATTCTATTTTAAATGGCTTTTGCGACTAGATTTTTTGCCGAAACTTTGTAATACACACGCAGGCGATCAGTCGTGGTGACCAGTCGACCACTGAGCCCTTGCGTGCTGCCCTTATAAGGCGGAAGTAAGCCGGAAGAGCGACACTGATTTCAATTTTAAGTTTCTTCTTACCTTTGCAGCATGTCTCCTTCGTTTCACTAGCACAGCAGGATGATTTCTGAGCATCGCAGGCTTGAGGGTATGGTTGGGGGCAGCCACATCCTTCTCTGACAACATTTGCATCTTCCATGCATCGAGAGGTGGCTTGCTTCTCACACCATAGGGACACGGTCAAGTCATCTCCGGCTGCCTTCCAATACTGGCGCGTTACGAGCTTTGCAAACGTGGTGAACGCAGCAAATCCTGGCCCGCCGAGGGTGAAAGACATATCAACCATCACATTCTGTACGGGGCAGCAAAGACTGTTGAAGGTTGCTATCACTTTCTGGGCGTCTTCTACGGCCGTCTTCAAACTGATGTCCAATAGACTTTCGATTTGTTGTTCAGTAAGGCATGGAACAGAGGAACAGTTGCAGGGGACGTTCCATTTGGTCACTGGTCCGTTTATAAACTTTTTATAATCAGCTCCAATCTGTTCAAAAACCTGCGGCGCGTCCTTGTTTTGCATGTTGTAGCCAACACCGATGGTTTTGATGCCCTTCGTGTCAAGATATACACAGGCCTTTTTTCCTTCGTGTCTTATTATCAAAGGTTTTGGATCGCATTGCTGAGCTCGGCAGCTGTGAAGAAAAGCAGCCAACACAGCAACAGCTAGAAGAATTATCTTGTTCAACTCCATACTTCCGTGTTGGCGATCTCTTCTGACTCGCTTTGGATAGAAACTGAAACTTGCGGTCAAACCAGACTCGTTTTGATGTATATCGCAATTAGTGTCACAAAATAAATGACACTCAACCCACTCAACCGTGAGTTGCTGTCACAAGTAAATAACTGATAAAGCAAGGGACCGCGAACGAAAATGCTGCTGGTGTACGTAGGATCTGGAGTTTCTTGCCCCCAGGCGCGGAAGCGAGCATGATGAGACAGATTCACTACAAGGTGGAACGTTTTGGATTCCATAGAGGGTCTAAAATAGGGTTTCGCAATCCCGCTTCCCGCGACAATTTTTTCTTTCATCCCGCCATCCCGCTTGCTTCGAACATGTTATCCCGATCTCGCTTCCAAAATACTTTTTTGCATGACAACGGTCGCAGTTTTTTCGGACGAGACGCGATTTCAGCGGGCTAATGTATTACAACCTCGGTGTTTGTTTACGGTAAACAGCAGCAGTCATTTTAGTTTGATTTATCCGCTTTTGAGTAAGTGTTAAGGAGCCAAATAAAAGTTTCCTTTATCGGAGAACAGCGCGTGGATCATGACGAAGGCCCTCCATCGCACCAAACTTCAAAATTGAAAAAACATTTCAAAACACGCCTACTTACATAGGGGTTACCCACGAAATCTGATAGAGAAGGTTGTATGGAATATGCATTCCAAAATATTGATCCCTTTTTTGGCGTTTGTTTTTGTTTTAAGAACGGTATGCATGACTAATGTATGCCGGTTAAACGGAAACCTTTCCGGCTGAAAAGTGCAAAATGACGGAGGTTTCTTCGCTCAAACCAAAGCAAATTTCCCACGGAAATGTTTACTAGATTCCAATCTTTACAAAACCGAGTGTGGATGTTGACATTGCGGAGTTAGAACGCTTTAAGCGATGACCGCGCGGTCGAACTCCATACCAACCTTTATACGAAATTGCTCACTTCAAGGTAAAAATAACGGTACTTTTTTTAGAAGTTATTAAAATGTTTCAACGTTTCTAGATAGAATAATAACCATATTACTGGAATCCGAGTGTGGATTTCCGAAAAGTAATTCATAAATTGCCAGGCCATGCATTGACAGAAGAGCATGCGAATAGATACAGACTAATAGAAGCCAAAATTGGCTCAGTCGAAGCCTAGTGCACTGAAAAAATGGCAAAATGACGGGATTGTTTTCGCTCCAACTAAATCATATTTCCCACCAAAATGTTCACAAGATCCCAGTCTCTTCAAAACCGAGTGTGGATTTTGACATTATGCCTATTAAAATGAGTTATACCGCTAAAAGCGATGACCGCGCGGTTGAACTTCATATAAGCCTTTACTTGACATTGGTCACTTCAAGGTCAAAATGACGGGACTGATTTTTTAAGTTATTAAAAATATTTTAACGTTTCCAGATAGAATAATAACCAAATCACTGGAATCCGAGTGTGGATTTCCGAAAAGTAATTCATAAATGGCGAAATTTTGATTTTCCCTTAAAAAAATTGCGTTTTCACAGTGATTTTAAGGGTCAAATTTGCGGTCTGGGGACGAGTTAAAAAAATTAGAGGCAAATGTCACCCAATTTTTTGCCATGTAGTATTGAGCAGTTCATTTACAGAGGGCTGGATTTTCACCAATCTAAAATGCTATAACAATAATATGATTTAAATATAAATATCTGCAATTAAGAGGATCAGGCTGTTTTCTGTATGCGTGTATGAAAATACCAACTCTTTTGAGATAACAACAATAATTCCGGCATTTATATAGAGATTGTGAATTTCAATGAAAACTTGCAAAAGTTGCCATGTAGAAAACTATTTCTTTAGTTCAGTTTTAGCTTATATTTTGTTTTTTTCACAAAAATACGTAATCCTCATTTTCCACACTCCTCGTTTTCCACACCCCTCCTTTACGACACTCCGCGTGTTTCACACTCCGCACTCCACACACCGCATATTCCATACAACCGATAGAGAAAACTCTGTTAAAAATAAAATTCGAAGAATGGAAAAGTGCGCTTAAACAGGAGGAGAAAACCAAAAAGACATTCTGCCCTTTGTGACGCCATACCACCATCAGTGCCAAAACTCAAACAAATTTTAATGTCAAAATGGCACATAATGCAGAACCAACCACTGCTACGACAAATCTGCAAAGAACCACCCATGATATATTTTTAAAAAGGCAAATCCTTTAAAGATGCACTCCTTGGAGGAAAAATATAAAAGGTGTCAAATAACTTTGTGTGGCCTGACACCCCTTGCTACTTCTTGTTTTAGCATTTTAATGGATTCCTTGAGACAAAAATGAGACAAAGTGACAGGTGCTTATTCGGATTGATAAAGATCAGGACTTCTGAAACGATTTCAAAGGAAAGACAGGATAGAAAAAACGGTTAAGAAAATCACCTAGTATATCCAGATTTGTCTTCCTTCACGGAATCGTGAAATATCCGGCAAGTGCGTTGTCGTCATCCATCCCGTTTCCCACCCGGAAAAATCAAGAATTCCCGCGTCCCGCCGTGAAAATGACGAACTTCCCGCTTCCCGCCCACCTCTAACCATCCCGCATCCCGCCTTCAAATTTTCTTTCATCCCGCATCCCGGCAGCGAAAAAAGGCTCATCCCGCATCCCGCCAACCCTATGTTAGGCCCTCTCCATAAGCCTTTGTCAAACTACAACCTCGGACAAAACTACGCTCACATGTCTCTATTGTCCTGGAAAAAACCTCAAACACCGTTACATCACTGTTCGCCCTACCCCTCTCCTCTTCCAATGTTGTTTTGGGGATCACCGGATTTAAATAAATGGGCCAGTTTTCAGTCTAAAACAATATTGCACTGGTGGTGGGGAGAGGGCAATTTGTTCAAGTTTGTTTATGTCTAATTATGGCACAAAATTTCAAAACAGATGGAACAGTCTCAACAGTTTTGTCCGTAAAGGTATACTCGTTAGGGCGAGAAAATTCAGCCCAGTATTTATATTTGATATTCCAAAATCGTTCTCAGACCTGACCCTTGAAAAATCGCATTCTATTTCCGGACCCATTTACAACTAAAATTAGTAAAAAACCATATATTATTTCAGGGTGTTTTAGGCCGCCGCTCTGCCGTTTCACCCTCAATATTATCATTCTTAGCCATAATTTGAGCCCATAATTAACATACTTTCCTATGCCAGAGCTGGAAGAAAATCGGAACAAGTTTAAACATTTTTTTGTGAAACAGAAATAGAAAGTCTGTTTATGGTTTCCACGAGTCAAGTCTTGCGACCCAGACGGTTCAACGTTTTTTGTCAAGAATTTTTCTAACTGTTCCTTTAAAATGAACATTTCTCAAAAGCAGCCGCTTTTTAGAAGACAATACGGCCACCCACTGTTTCACCTTTTATCTGGTTTGGGTGTAAGCAAAACAAAACTTTACAGAATTCGGAAAACTTTTGTGTGTTTATATTTCGGGCGCGGCGTGTGAAAATGGAAGTGTTTAAGACTCTTCACAAAGACACATATTGTGTTTCCGGATATCATCTGCTAAAGAGGTGAAAAGCAAATTGAACTACAGTTCTTTTTTAGACACTAAGAAGTGATCTCAAGAGATTTTGAATGGAGTGATTTAGGTAATTTATTCTCGACGGCCTCGCAGGTGAGATGTGTTAAGTCACGCTTCACTACGCTTCAGCTGACTTGTCATTTGAATTTAAGCGCGAGCAAGCGAGGCAGCCATGTGCAAATTGAATGTTGTCGCTTTACGATTGTAATCACTTTGATCTGCGTTTCGTCTGGCAGTTCTACTTATCAAGGAGTGAATATGGAGTCGATCGGCAAAGCTATGGTTTTATTTGTTCTGTTCCAAGCCTTCACACCGTCAACTTGTCGAGTGTGCTATTTTGAAAGTGAAATTTCAGCGTCGAGTTGGGTTCGAAAACCATGTGTATTCTTCTTTGGCAACGAAACTAAAACTATGAAATTCATCGGCAATGAATTCCGATTTAGAGATGACGCTGCTACAAAAGAGGCTTTTAAAGTACTGAAAGCGAATTTTCGCGAGTTCTTTGATAGCCCTCCGACGCGTTGGAACTATCCCTGTGATTGTACTAAAGTACCATGTTTGAACGAGGAACAATTGAACAATTTATTTGCTTACAGCTTTGAACAAGCTCGCAAAGAAGCGAGGACGATATTTCCATTCCATTCTCGATTATGCTGCACTTTACAGCAGGTTTTGGGAGAAATCGTCTTCAGGTTATTGCCAGATGATGTCGAGAAGTTGACAACTATCGCTTTAAAGGAAATTAACATACACAATTGGATTGTAAATTTCACTAATGGACTTCGACAGACCGAGTGGTGTAAAACTTTTAAAGAGAAGTGCGACAGTATTATACATCATATTGCGAAGGGATGCGATAAAAAAAGAAGGGAAAAGAGGGATATTGGCATAAATACTACTACTGTACACGAGTCGTCCTCGTGCTTTCAAGGTAGGAGAAAATTATTTAGATAGTTTCTGCTGTTATGTTTGTGTAGCGTTGTTTACAACCGGTAGCGATTCAGTATAAACAAATTACTGTGGAATGCGCGGAAAACATCTTTGGGACGCGAAAATTATAGAATTCTTTTAGAATTCTTTATGATTTCATATGATATCTTATCTATTTTTTTTTTCATTAAAATAGATACAATATTTCTTTTACGCGAATTTAAAATAAACTTACGTAAGCAATTATGACGATCGATGTAGTCAGTGCTAGCATATCGGATAAATAAATTGGCTTTATTGTCTGTTATACAATTAAAGTCTTATTATCAAAAGTAAAAAAAAATGTTTTATTAGCTTATCCAAAGTCATGTATCCATCACTTCGTTTTAAAATCGTTTAACCTCCTTCGAAAGGATTTAAAAAATGTTTCCCGAGGGCCGAGGTTGATAAACGCATATTGCTAAATCATTGATGATATTAATGCAAGATATTTGCCCATTTTTTAGAATGCTAATTTTAATTGGAAAGTGATTTAGCGAATAACAAGGATGATGGCGTTGTGTTCGAAAAGTGAAAGAAAGTTTGACATCTTTTGTTGATACGGTGACATTTCGTTTATTAAAATAGCGTGGGGTGTGTATGAATAATTTAAATTGTAACAGAAGACAAAAGCTCTTAAGGACAAATTAATTATATCCTTTTCGTGATTTCTGTAATTTGCAATTCGATTACTCCGTCAAAACAAAGCGAGATACTAAAATATATAAGAGTATTAAAATATGAGTGAATTTTTATTCAAACCTACGCAGGTTTTTCGTCGCCAGTCGTTAAAAACATTTATTTGTTTTGTGTGTTTTCGAATTTAACAGCTAAGGGATGGACCATTAGAAAAGTGATGGGGGGGGGGTGGGAACTTTGGGAGAGGCAAGAAATTTTTTTTTTGTCCACCTAAGGTGGAAATTTTTTTTTTTTTTTCACTCGATGGCTGGAATATTTTTTTTTTAATAGTTTATTTTGTAATTGTCCTTGGGCAGATTTTTTTTTTTTGCGATAATGCGTGGGAATATATTTTTTTTCTTAATAATTTACTGGGGAAATTTTTTTTTTTTTTGCTTTTGCCCCACCCCCCCCCCCCATCACTTTTCTAATGGTCCATCCCTAATCGTGTACAATCAGGGAGACTTTAACTACACCATAAACGTATTTTTTTTTCTGAAGAAGAAGAAAAAAGGCTTGCATTTCACCAGTTTTCAATTGACTGTCTGGAGTTGCTTAAATTGCGTTACTTCGCGCTGTAGCTGGTACAAAAACCAATGACAAACTCTTGCCTTGTTTTCAACCAATGTGTCACCCCATCATGCAATAGAAAAACCAAAACAAACGTATCTTGCTCGCACGCGTTTTCCCGCGCTGGCGCTGGCTACATGTATTTACTTTGAGGTGTGATTGGTTCATGTACTGCTTGCGTCTGTTTAATTACTCCGTTTAGTTTAGATTATACGACACTCAATTGAAAACCAATTTAAAAACGGCTTATAAAATATATGTATTGTCTTGTAGATGTCGGATCAGTTTCATCTTCATCTCTGATGAATCTGCAAGAAACATCTCTGTTCCATCCAAAGCTAATGACAGCTAGAACTCAGTGGTCAGAAACGGAAAAGATTGTCCAAGCGCTTGTTTCGAGTACACCTCGCAGGACATTGTCAACTGAACCCAGGCAACCCTCCCCCTCGCCGTCTTCCTTCACCTCTCCCTACCCCAGCCAGTCCTGCAAATCGACTTATGGATCACATGCTCATTCAGGAACACTGTCGCCGTCCCCTTTTATGTCGTCTTACATGACGCCTCCGATGGCTACACAGAAAGTGGTATCCGAGCAAGAAGGGGGTAAAATCTCCATTACGTCTACTGACAAGCCAACAACAACAGCCTTACAGAAGGCCACCGTTTCTCGAAGTAACTCAGCTTTTAAACCCGCTCTACGAGTTTCAAAGGGTTTGTCTCTCGCGCCTTTGTCAGAATCTGTGGCTAGACTAGCGACAGAAAACGTCCCTTCAACGTCAACATTCTCTACTCGTAAGCTGGAAAAAATGTCTGTGTTTTCTTTAAAGGTAACGTCTCAGATTTCATGGATGGTTAGCTTTGCAACATCATCTGTTGTTACTTCAGGAATATCTCAAACAGAGCTGGCAAAACAACTCTCTTCAAGGCAAAACAACAAGAATTATACGATACCTGCCTCATCCCCAAAATCAACTGAGCCGTTTGTTTCAATTTCATCGTTGTCGTTGTCGTCTCCCCCACAAACAGCATCTTCGTTATTATCATCTCCACCGATGTCATCATCATCTTCGTCGTCATCATCATTATCGACAACGTCGTTATCACCGTTAGTAACTCCTACACTTTCATCCCTGTCAACCTCGTCATCTTTATTACTCCCACTATCAACATCGTCCATGTCTTCACCGTCACCATCATCAATGTTGACTTCAGTATCTCCTTCATTGTTAAATTATACAGAACCCTTGCAGTTATTTTCACTTCTTCCGTCACATTCAAGGAGAGGCTTATCTTCGTTTGTTAAAAGAACATCAGCAAACTCGTCATCAAGTACCATAACAACGAAAGTAGCAGTTAAACAATTTTCATCGTTATTATCGTCATCATTGTCGTCATCATTATCATTAACGCCATCTCTAACAACAACCACAACGAAAATAACACTTCCACAAGATTCCTTAACATCGTTTTCATTAGCAACAACACCACAACCACCACCATCATCATCATCATCATCATCATCATCACCATCATCATCATCATCATCATCATCATCATCACTACCACTATCATCTACATCATCATTATCACCATCATCATCATCATCATTATCATTATCACCATCATTACTACCACTATCATCTACATCATCATTATCACCATCACCATCATCATCATCATCATTATCACCATCATTACTACCACTATCATCTACATCATCATCATCATCATCATCATCATTATCACCATCATTACTACCACTATCATCTACATCATCATCATCATCATCACCATCATCATCATCATCATTATCACCATCATTACTACCACTATCATCTACATCACCATCATCATCACCATCATTATCACCATCATTACTACCACTATCATCTACATCATCATCATCATCATCATCATCATCATCATTATCACCATCATTACTACCACTATCATCATCATCATCATCATCACCATCATCATCATCATCATTATCACCATCATTACTACCACTATCATCTACATCATCATCATCATCATCATCATCATCATCATCATTATCACCATCATTACTACCACTATCATCATCATCATCATCATCACCATCATCATCATCATCATTATCACCATCATTACTACCACTATCATCTACATCATCATCATCATCATCATCATCATCATTATCACCATCATTACTACCACTATCATCTACATCATCATCATCATTATCGTCACCATCGCCAACGACAACTACAACAGTAATCGACGCGGAAGCAAAAACAACATCGTCTCCACCACTATTAACTGCATTGTCGTTATTGGCATCAACACCGTTGCCGTCATTAACATCATTACAAATGAAAGCAAATACAACAACAGAAACAATAACTTCAATGTCATTGTTTTCTTCGATGTCTTCTCAATTATCACCACATCGGCTCTCAACACAATTGCTATCAACCAGAATATTTTCATGGCGAATCTTAAGCGATCATACAATGTTAAAATCGTATTTATCTAGCAATAGTTTTTTAACAAGTTATCAACTGCTCTCCTCTACTCTCACGTCAAGTTTAAAAACTTCACACGCATCGAAACCATGGCTTGTCCCTTCACGTGCATCCACGCTTAGCAACTCGACGCTTATCTTGAGAACATCACTTGCTGGTCAGAGCTTAAAACGCTCTTTATTACCAACAACTTTGGGAGTGGAGTCGTATTTTTCTTCACAAAAAACACTCGGCAATTACTCTTTCAGTAGAAGTAAGATTGCTCCCTCCAGAACGTTTGGAACGTTTGAATTCTCGTACTCAAAGCCTAGTACAACGTGGCCTGTATTTACTGAAACATTCGTGGTAAAATTCAAGGGTTATTGTAGCATGATTACAAACAAGGATGCTTTCAAACTCAATTTTGTAATCACACTGTCATATCTATTGCGGCTATCAAGATCTGATGTCATAGTTCGTGACGTCATCTGCGGTTCGGTGGATGTTATTTTCATGATCAAAACCACGCGTGAAAGAAACGTAACAAGCGAACTTTGGGAAATGATCAAGAACGAATCGTTCGTAATTAAATATAACGGTACGGTATTTACAGCTTTTGACATAAAAGCGATCTCAAAACCAACCGTATTCTCTCCTACGTCTTATTCGATGCCTACTGAAATTTCCAACCACGAAAGAAAAAAGTTGGTGTTTATCATATTTGTGCTCATTGGCACTGTATTCGCTGCGTTATTTCTGTTCTTGCTGGTGATATTTTGTAGCAGGTTTGGCGCATGTCGTCAGAAATCTAGAAAACTCCGAATGCAGAAGAGAGTTCGTTTACGTGCGCACGATTTTGAATTAAAACGCTTCGCGGCGCGAAGGAGCCAGTTTATGGGAGTGAATTATTACGGTGACATTGCTCATTTGGATGAGAACAACAAGAAAGAATCAGAGGTCGAAATTGTTGAAGAGGACATCAATGATTATTATGAAGACGAGTTTGCAGAAGGACATCAAGCTGATACGAGCATTTCTTTGTTAAACTCTAACAATCATACGAATGCAAACAAACTGGAGGAGCAGAAGTTTGTGTTTGATGACGAGGATTCTTGCTCTAGTGTCTTGTTTTACTAAATACAAACGATCCTATTGGGATGAATTGAAAAACGAACAGTACCAAGAAAGGCATTGCTCACGTCAATGGAATGGCTAGAAAAGCTAGAAGCACTCCCGAAGCACTTTGCATAGAATAATACGTGATAACCGATAAACACAGGAAAGTACTACTGGAAAGCTTCAACTTAAATGATTAAACTTTAGGATTTTATATACAGACTCAAAAGTTCGAACCACCTTGTACACCATAATAAACAGTACCACAGGAAAGTACTGCTCATTAGCTTTCATTTGAATGGTCACACTTTAGGATTTCATCCACGGGCTAAAAATCTAGAACCATTTTTTTATTTCATACTTATTGAGATTTTCCATTGAAATTTGGCGTGTGAAAACCCCGTTTGGGGTTCGCAGCCAATCAGAATGGCAAAATGACTTTCTATCACGTGAAAAAAGCATTTCGTCCAATCACAAATCTCAGTATGTATAAAATAAACAAATTACAGCATGTGCAATGCTTTGTACGGCATTTACGCACTCGTTGGTTTGTATCAGAAATCAGTCTGAAATCGAAAGCCTCGCTCGTTCGATTTCTGATACAAACCAACTCGTGCATAAATACCGTACGCCCGCACTGCCCATGAAGTAATCTATGTGTACAACATAATAAACAGCACCACAGTAAAGTACTGCTCAGTAGCTTTCATTTAAATGGTCACACTTTAGGATTTCATCCACAGACTCAAAAGTTAGAACCATCTTGTACAAAATAAACAGCACCACAGTAAAGTACTGCTCAATAGCTTTCATTTGAATGGTCACACTTGAGGATTTCATCTACAGACTCAAAAGTTAGAACCATCTTGTACAAAATAAACAGCACCACAGGAAAGTACTGCTCAGTAGCTTTCATTAGAATATTTACACTTTAGTAGAAACAATAGACTGCTTACCGTACCAGGGAGGAAGGCGCAGAGCTGCGAAAGCGGCCTGGATGCTAGCACAGTTCTGTGGCCGCTCGAGTTCGTAATCAGATAAAAATACGGACTGTTGAGAGTGCAGTCATAATACGACTCTTTTTACCACTGTCCCCTTTTCAGTAGCTTGCGAAACATTCGTATTTTTTGCGTTGGTCATACGAATGCGCGCGGTCTTTGAACGAAAGGACTGGAGCGAGTGTTCGACTCTTTCGGCGCTTCGCGCCATTGCGTTGTTTTTCACGCTACCTTTTCAGATGAAACGAAACAAATTTTGTCGTTAAAAAGAAAAGTCGTGCCTTACATAAGGCATTGGATGATGAATTGTACTTTTAAGAAAAAATTAGAAATGATCCTTCGGTAATTCACGTTTGATATATCTAAAGTATAAATTCAAATCAGGAGCCCATTAATTAATTTTCCGGGAAAAAGGAATCTAAAAATAATTGAGTCTGCAGAAACGACGTGACAAGACTGAATTAATCAGTTGCATGCTCCAGCTTATGGACTCCTGTTCAAATCTTCGAGGCAAAAAGGACGATATATGACTACAGATTACCTTTCTTTGGTAGAGATAACCAGACTTAATTACTACTGCAATGATTAAGTTAGACTCGGAGTCAGGTTTGACACAAGTATTTACATAAGTACATGTATAGTATCCATTGTTCAATTGGCAAACTCTGAGCACGTAACAACGCTGAAAAACTCATGAAACAACATTGTCTTCCACGTGAAATCTCACAAAATCGTTCGTAACCTTGATGAATGCTTCCAGCAACAAATAAGTTTGAATTTGGCATGATACATTTGCAAATAGGGAAAAATTTCCGTATAATCCCATACATTTATTATCCATGCATACTTCATTACTTATGTATGCGCGCTATTGTTTTCTTAAACAATGGCAATTCCCGCGTGTATTGAATATATGCATCAGTAATCGCTACGTACTTCAACAATAAAAATGGATTTAGTTGCGTCGTCTCGTTTTTTTCTTTCCTCCCGCCTTCTCCTCCTCTCTTTCCCCAATCTTTTCTCTTTTCAGTTTCTCGTCCCAGTTTTCTTATCGGTTTCCTTTTTACCTTTTTATAGCGGCGACACCGTATTTCGAACCGTGACCCCTTGATCACATCTGGATTACTAGTCCATGTGCTATACCACTACACCACAAGAGCTCGTTGAAAGTTATTGACCAATAATTACATTTTATTCATGTGTTCTATGTTAATTACTAAAAATCTACATAACAATTTAACCCCAACTCCCATGGCAGTTTACACGTAGGAATCCTTGTCATGTCTTTGCTATTGGTTAACTGTGAGAATAAAAAGCAACGTATTTTCATGCAAATTTCTTCACTGAGTCGTCCTTCAGTTTCCTTTCGACTTTCTGCCGTGTTGTTATTATTATTATCATAACGTTATGACAACAGTACCTCCGTCTTCATCTCCGTCTACGTCTTCGTCTGTCCCTTCGTGTGCGTCCTCTCGTCCTCTTGTCAAGTTGAATTGGTTTTCGTTGTGTTCTCTATTACAAGATCACGAACAGTGCATAGATTGGTGCAAGGACCTGCAAGGAACAGAATCTACTTGTGTCGGCCGTGAAGTGTCCTGGACCTGAGTGCTGCCAAGCACAAACCTGGACGAAACGCGCGAAATCGAGACGGGTTGAAGTGGCGATGCTCGAAGAGACATTGTAATGGCATGGTTTTCTACAGGAGGTTTTGTGGCGTAAGCATTATGGAGAGGATCCCTTTGTAAACATCATCAAGCATATCGCTGAACTTTACCAGGTGTACAAAGACCCGTCAGAAGTGTTCCGCGTAGCAATCTTATGCACCATTGGTGATCTTCTTTTGTGAAATCAATAATACACCAAGTAAAGATTCAACGCATCGCATCACAAGGTGGAAAACGGGATAAAAACACCACAACAACATCAACGGTGAGTTTCAATTTCTTTCTCTCTGGTCTATTTTTCATTCGCACTACAACTCGAAAAAAACGGAAAACGGCCCATTTTCTTCGACAAATTTTGATGAAAATGCTCTTTTTAGACCTATTTTGAAAAAGACTAAGAAAAAAAATTTAAAAAAAAACCTGTACAATGTATGCTATTCCCAAAGGCAGTCTATTGTTTTCTCTATTGTTCTCTTTTATAATAGCGCATATGCATAATTAATGTATCGGGTTATTCTTGGTTTGCAACCACGTGACAAGGCGGCCATGTTAGTGGCAAAATAAAATACAATTTTTTTTTCGCAGAATTTGCATGAAAATATAGTTTAGTTCCCAGCGGAGAGAAACGGTTTTGTTCTTGACCACCAACATGGCCGCCGTGACGTCACGCTCAAACCAGCAATACGGAAATACACACTTACGACGTAAGCATGAAAGCGAGGCCTAAGGGCCACATCGCAATTAAAAAGGCAGAAGCGCAGCCTATAACTACGATAAAAATTGTCTGACAAATGTTGCGTCGCTGCGCTTTGCAATAATCGTTCCGATAATAGGAAAGACTTGACGTTTCATGCATTTCCGAAGGATCCTTACCGAATGTTAGTTTTTCCGCCTTCCACTTTTCAACTGACTTTCATTTACTATATCTGCTCCAGGAATATCCTCTGGGGTTAATTTTTAATCTCTAAATCACAAATCGGTCTTGTTTCCGCTGCCATATTTACTTTTTTTGAAGTTTGCGGTAAGTTTGGTGGCCCTTAGGCCTCGCTTTCATGCTTACGTCGTAAGTGTGTATCTTGCCGCAAAGGAAAACAATTACTTTGAAATTTTTATTTTTTATTTTATTTTATTATTTTGCCACACACAATGAATTGCAAGCAGAACAAAAACGATAATAAATAGGTTAATTAACATTAAATTTAAAATTTGTACATTACTAGCTTGAGAGGAGTGACTGTGGCGGGAAATCTCCGAGAAGCCGAGCTTATGAGGAATAGAGATTTCCCCCCACGGGCAATTTAAATACTAGGCGGCATTTTAAGAAATAAAGAAAAAAAGTCGTTTATTTAAGTTTATAAGTGTGTTTAGAGGAAAATATAGATATAAGGTATTAAGGTATTAGGTTGCATTCTGTCTGACCATTAAAAATGGTTTGATTACACGCTTGAATATACTATAAGAAAAATCGAAGAAGAGAAGCGAGAAGCGAGAAGCGAAGACAAGCGAGCACGTGCTATGGACGGCGAAAGACGCATCCAGACCCAGGCGCATCTAAGTTATGATGACACCGCTGGACGTACGCTTGCTCAAAATCATCGTGACAAACAACAAAAAATCGAGACTGCAGCAATAAAACGCGGGGCACCCAAGCAACCACAGCTAAACCAAAGATAAGTGTGCTACTCGCCTGGGGGCTCGCAGCAATAATGTGAACGCGGCTCAGTCGAAACATCTAAACTTCTTGACTGACATCAAATAAACTCTGTGTTGAAAAATGGCATTATTATATTTCATACGAAATGTACCTTTCCATTTCAGATTTCGAACACTCAAAAGAATGCACGGAGATGGGAAAATGGTGAGGATGTATCAAGTTGCAATGGATGCGAGAGACAATTCTCCATGACCATAAGAGAGGTTTGTTCTGTATCATGTCTCGTACAAAAGGTCAAAGACCCAAGGTGTTTTCATTAATGCATCTGCAAAGCTTGTAAATCTAGAAATAACGAAAATTTATGAGGAAGATCCAAAGATGTATTCATAATTATTTTATTTTTATTTCATTAGCTTCGCCAAATCAAGTACATATATATATATATATATATATATACAAAAAATGAGAGAGGCAGGGTATCCTCACATCCTCACCTGCATTGTTTGTAAATCTTTTGAAATCCTTTCATTATTGCTTTGTAACAACAATTCTTTGTGTGCCTAGCATCCAAAGAGTGCCACAGAAACAAAAATGACAAATATACTTAAATTGTTACTGTGGGTGCGTTCCTTTGGGATGATCCGGATCCGGATCACTGATCCAAGATGACTTGGATCATGTTGCATCAAAGGAACCGACGAATCCTTGTCCAGAGTGGATTCGTCGGTTCCTTTGATGCTTCATGATCCGAGTGATCTTGGATCAGTGATCCGGATCCGGATCATCCCAAAGGAACACACCCTGTGTCTTTCTAATCTTTTGCTTTCTTTCCGTCTTTTTCAGCACCACTGTCGGAATTGCGGGTAATTATATTGAATTTCTTACATTTGCCGCTAGTACAGGACTACTCAGAAGTTCTGTCGAGGATTGGGTAAATAAATTTCGTTTCGTTTCGTTTTTTTTTTTCCAAAAATGATGACCCACTTGCATTTCCTCCTTGCATCAAAATACTCATCTAGGGGATGTTGTCCTCATGTACACCCAAATACTTGTGACAAATATCTAATTTCTCCTTACAATTTCAATATATCGATTAGTGGTGAGGATTAAAATGATCAAATGTTCAATATTTAATCTCATAGGAAAAGTATGCCGAGAGAACAAACTAAGAGAATTCTATTTTAAATTGATTCATAGATTAACTGTTACTAATAAGGAGCTATGTACATATGGTCTGGAAGACGTGTCGGATCGAGTCGATCCGCCGATATTTTCCACCCTCCCACATACACTCTCGCCGTATTTTTCTAAGTCTCTCGCGAAATAACTTCCGGTGAGTCGGGTCGACTTTTACTTAGACGGGTCGAGTCGGATCGAGTCAATTCGCCGATATTTTTTACCCTCCCATCCACGAGATTGATTTTTACTTCCGGTAGTAATAGGTTGATGATTTCGCGACCTGACTTCCGCTGAGTCGGATCGTCTTTGCTTATTGACGACCCGAGTCAGTTCGGGTATATTGGACATGAGTGAGGACTTGAATCGATCACCCATACTTTTGTGGAATGCTATTCGTCTCAAACGTTCTTTGATAGAATTATTCACTGGTTTAATAAGAAATATCATTACACCTTTTCTCTAACACCTTTAGAACAACTTTTTGGGATAGTAACTAATGATGATGAAAATGATCACGCTACTGTGCTAAAATTAAATTTCTGCTCATTATTTGGAAAATATTACTTATACAACCAGAAAATGCACTCAGAGCAATGCAACTTCGACCATTTTATCTCAATGATGGAACAAAAGATATACATTGAAAATCATATACAGAAAAACTAAAGGGTGTGAAGATGTTTCAATCTCTTGCGCAACTTGTATTCTTTGCTTCTTTTTTTCTCGATGCTTGATGTAAGTTAAGATATGTTGTGCTCGACTACTATTACTTTTTTTATTATTGCTATTATTATCATTACTATTATTACTTTATTATTATAATTTTATTAATAACTTATTATTTAATTAAATTATCTTTCAGTATTTTATTTAACTTGTAACTCTCACTATTGTAAGTGTTTGTTGTTCGTGTTACGAATAAAGTAATAAAAAAAAAATGATCAAATGTTAGTGATCAGCATCTAATTTCTCTCTACAGTGTGAATACATTGTCAAGCTGATACATGATGAGAATACAGAAACTGATCAGTTCCAGCGAATGTTCATGATGTCTCTTGTTTCTCACAGTTTGATTTACTTTGGTGATTGTACAGCAAAAATGCGCCACTCACATCGAGCAAGAAACCTGTACGAGTGTGTGACAAGTGTTTTGATGATGTTACGTCAGGAACAGCTAGGGTGAGTTTAAGGATTGCGCTGCATTACACTTAATAGAAAAGTTGCATTACAACCCATATAACCGCAATTTGTGTTACATAAAACCTTACTCAGCAGCGATTGTGTTACGTTATACCCCATATAGTGATGACCGTGTTACATTACATTTAATAGAAAATTACAACCCATGTGTATAACGGCGATTGTGTTACATGAGGCCTTACTTAGTGGTCCGAGGAAAAATGGTTCTTGAATAGTTGACTGGACACGGAATCGTATAATCTTTAGTCCTTTTAAATTTTTATTCGATCTGTAAGAGACAATACATAATTCTTGAGAATTCTAACAGCGAGCGATTCATGAAAATTGCATGCGAGGAATATAAAATTACAATACTCAAAATCCAACCGGTTACGAAACATTACTCACTTCTGTGGCGTTATCCAGTCAAAATATTCCAGCAAACGTGGAAACAGGTCATAACACATAAGAGAAATGGTTTCTACTCAGTTAAAAAGAAAGAAGAGAATATCGGGTTTCTCCGCACTTCGTTGTGTTTCTTGCCTTTCTCATTGCCTTAATTAATACAGTTCGTTTTTTATTTTATTTTCCAGTCATATTCTTTAAGTCACAAACAAGGCTTCAGCTAAAAACACGCCACAAGATTATATATTGGTGGTAAATAATTTGTATCAACATCAAATTTCTCCTTACAATATCAATACATTGTCAACCAGACAGGTGACAAGAATAAAGACAATCATCCAATGGAAGTAGGTGTACCACCAAATTCTGTTGATCAACATGTAATTTCTTCAATATTAATACATTAATAGACGATAAGAATTGAGGAAATAATCAACTGACGAATACTAGAGAGATTTAACAATTTAGAATCGTGTAATGGCACGGAATGTCACAGCAGTTGCCAATTTTTACCAGTTTTTACGTACTGTTTGTCGGCAAACGGCAAAAAACAAGCAGACTTTTGTGGTTTGCTGTAAACCTGATGCTCAATATTGGTTCAATATTGGTTCATTATTGTCTTGATATTGTCTCAATATTCTACAAAGAATAATTAAGCATTGAGAACGTTGTGTAACATGACGATTAGCAACGGAAAGTCTGGTGTTTCTTTTAAGGTCACGCTTCTGCTTTTCACAAAGAAAAGGAAAGCGCTTCTTTTAATGGGTGTGCGTAACACAATGAAGACAGAAGACGCAAAGAGGAATACAGTCTTGTCTCTCGCTAGAAACCGTATGATGTTAAGTAGTAAGGAGACTTTGTATTTTAATCTTGTGATCGGATTGGCCAAAGAATGCCGGTTAGTACTTGGAAGCTAAGGTTTTTCTAACAAAGACAATTAATGCAATATATTATTGTTTTGGTAGACAACAAAATGCAGGTAATTAGAATAACCAATAATAATATAAGTAGAACTCATAAGATGTAAGATTTAGGTGCATTTTTGTTAGAAGGGTAAAAAATTTATATAACATTTAAAGCGACAAATCTAAGTATATTTTACTGCAGCGTGTTAAAATTATTAAAATACAATTAATCACTTATTCATTAATTTAAAAATTAAGTGCTCATCCTTAATTAGATAAATTAAATGTCAAGGTGTCCATGTTTGCTGTAGACTTCGAGCAGGTACGCGCACGTGCCTGCCTCGTCCCCAGTTTCGCGCGGCCATTATCCGTTCGCATGTGTGTTTTGTTTCTCGCTCGACGGACTAAGCTGGAAAAGAGAGACTGCTCGTAGTCTATGTTTCCTGTATTTGTTATGTTTTGAGTAGATCGTACAATAAGTTAAAGTCCCGTTTGCAGTGTAAATAAACGGGGAATAAATATATTATAGTTAGTTGTATTTTTGTAGTTTATATAACGCAAATAAATAAAATTCTATCAAATAAAAAGCTACTGAACGGTGCCTCGTATGGTGCTGTTAATGATCCAATTTTTCCAGAGTGGAATCACATTCATGTAGACAGTGAAACAGGACCTTAGAAAAGTTGTTAATGTTGTACTTAAGTTTTTCAATAGCTTTTTTTTTATTGTATATCTGAAAGTTTCTCTCATTGTTCAAAAATTATTTTTTTTTCCGCGTGTGTGTGTGTTTTTTTTTTTTTTTTTTTTTTTTGGGGGGGGGGGATCTTCTGAGGCTAAAAGCGATTATTAATCGACGTTTCGGCCTGTTTAACCGGCCTTCTTCAGGAAATTAAGAAAATCAAGGTCAATATGGCAAACTGTTGTTTCAGTCCGCCATATTGACTGTTGTTTTCTTAATTTTCTGAAGAAGGCCAGTTATTTTAATCACTTTTAACCTCAGAAGAATCCCGAAAAACAACTTTTAATTTTTTTTAACTAGGAAATTTTTTCTATCAAATATCTGAAAAGGGATTTCTTTATGGAGTCGGAAAAAAAAGCTGAAAAAAAAATTCGACTTTTTTTTTTTTTGCCTTTCTTTCTTTCTTGTTCTTCAGATCTTCCTCTCTTATTTTCATCCTATCCTCATCTTCCTCCGCCTATCTCCTCTTACCACCTCTCCCTTCCCTCTTCTCCCATCCCTCTTCTCCCATCCCTTCCCTTCCCTTCATCTTTCTCCGTAGATCGCATCTTACCTCCCCTCCCTTGATGCCATCTTCATGTCCCCCCTCAATTTATCCTATTACCTTATTATCCTCCCCTCCCTTGTTCCCATCTCACCCCCCTTTATGCCACACTTACTAATATCACTGAGAAATTATGAAATGAAGAATTTTTTGTGTGCACTTACCTGGAGTCGAACTCCCACCCGTCAGATGTGTAGTCCACTGTCCTTACCACTGCGCCACCAGGACTGCGATGAAAAATGACGCATATTTTTTTGTATTATTGTTTATTATTGTTCCCAGACTCGCCTCGGCCAAAATTAAATCCTAACTAGAACTAAGAAAAAACCTAGTGAAAATTAAATTTACCTGCAACATATACTTTGTTGCCTACTAGAAAATACGTTTCTTTAATCTCTTTTCGAATGAAACACGGACCCGAAACAACGTCTGCTATTACACACTAACACTAACTCCCACAAAATTAGTGGGCAAATCCCAAGGGAATCTTTTCTTTGAGTTATCTTTGACAAGTCTTTGACTAATTAGCGGGCAGTTTCTATTGTTTAAATATTCATGCGATTCTTCCCAAGGTTCCCATGGGATTTGCATGTTAATTGTATGCGCGTTAGAACGAGTATGAGCACGTGATCATTCTGTGCAGCTATGAAGGCCACAGGTCTTGCAGAAACGGAGCAAATCCCCTCTGAATATTGAAACAATAGAAATTTGTTAATGAGCAAAAATGAGCTATTTTTTTAAGAAATCGAAAAGGACTAAGTTTTGCTCATTAACCATTTTCTATTGTTTAAATATTCATGCGTTAATTGCCAAGGTTCCCTTGGAAGTTGCATCCTAACTATATGCGCGTTAGAAAGAGTGTGAGCACGTGACCATTCTGTGTAACTTTCAAGTCCACAGCTCTTGTAGAAACGGAGCAAATCCCCTCTGAATATTGAAACAATAGAAATTTGTCAATGAGCAAAAATGAGCCATTTTGTTAAGAAATGGAAGAGGACTAAGTTTTGTTCATTAACCGTTTTCTTTTGTTTTAATATTCATGTGTTAATTGCCAAGGTTCCCTTGGGATTTGCGTCCTAATTTTATGCGCGTTTGAAAGAGTGTGAGTACGTGATCATTCTGTGCAACTTTCAAGGCCACAGCTCTTGTAGAAACAGAGCGAATCCCCTCTGAATATTGAAACAATAGAAATTTGTTAATGAGCAAAAATGATCCATTTTTTGAAAAATCGAAGGACTCATTTTAGCTCATTAACCAATTTGGGATTTGGGATTTGCGTCCTAAATTGATACGCGTTAGAAAGAGTGAGAGTATGTGATCATTTTGTGCAACTTTCAAGACCACATTTTTTTTAGACGTTCGCCGAGTTTCACGTTTTGAATTAATTTGTCCTGCTTCGTCCAGTTCTGAAACTTTACGAGGAGTGAGGCATCCCGGAGAAGTAAGAAGATTTGCACATTTGGTATCTGCGGCAGCCTTTGTAGTGTCGTTTGCCCAAGGGGGGGGGGGGGTGCCGCTGGAACTCCGAAACCTTTACCTTATTCCAGACTTCATGCTTCTTACGACTGATCAGTTTCCTGGCAAATGATACCCTATTCTAGACCAAAACTCTCTGATTTCTACACCTTATCCCAAAATAACTCTGCATGAAAATCATACCCCTCACAACGGCACAACTCATATATATATATATATGAGAGTACTTTCCCCAGTTTGCGAGAGCTGGCATGGGTGGGTCATGAAAGCATGGCCTCGGCGTGAAAATAGGCAAAGTAAAAAAAAATTGAAAGGAGGAGGGGAGAGGAAGTATAACACTCTTCCTATGCCCTCCACCCAATATTTAATAGTAATACAATTAACATGAGAAGGTTGGCTTGAAAGAGGAAGCATTTCCCTGGCTTCTTTTTATTGTCTATTATAATACGTTATTGTATTTCAGTACAGTTTTCCAGTTTTTTGTCTTCTGTACATATATACAAGTTAGAGTAGAAAGGCATACGATACAGCATTAAACAAGAAAATACAGCATCAAGTTTTCTTTGCTGATCTTTGTTGATGCCAAGCACAGCCATTTAACTACGGAGCATCCATTTTTGATATTGACTGACATGCACCCTGGGTTCTTGAATGGACTTTGCCCCTTAGTGTCAGGTGTCCAGTCTGCAGATGTCTTCATAGGGGATTCTATCGATTTTCTTCCCTCTGCGAGGACCCTGGAGAAACAGAAAAATAATGTAGGCATGTAATGCGTACAGAACTGCAGGTATTGTGCATCGCATTCTTAACTTCACCCGCGTGTACATGGACTGTTCACAGTTCCGTTTTTTTTTTCTCATGTGTTTGTCCAGTTGATCGATGATTAGCTACTATCTTTAGTTTCATGGTGCACTAAAAACTGGGAAGAGTACAGAAACTGTTCAAGGGGTGGGTGAAAGTGAAGATAGTTGGGGGGGGGAGTGGGGGCTTTAGTCTCACAAAAAGTATAGCTGACTTACATCTTTAAGATCCAATGTGAATGAAAAACTCTTTTCATCCAAAGATCCAAGCGAAGCTGTTGACCCTCTGTGGACACCATTTACAACCAACACAGTCTTACCTAAGGATGAAAATCCAAATACTCCTTAGTGCATGTCGTACATCATCACAATATTTGTTGAGGACTAGGTTAAGAGAAATTAAACAAAGGCTCCTACGATCAAGCCAACACGTGAATGCAAAAAATTCGGACCTTCCCCTCTCCTTCATGCTTTGATTCATGGTCACCGACCCCCACCCCTGCGTCCAATCCCTCACCTAATGCCATCACCATGGACAAGGCAGGTGACCACTACATATTGTTAGCTCAATGTTCGCCGACCCTCCCTTCTGTTAGGTGATTTTGCTCCACTGACTCCTCCCCCCACTCCTTGCATTTAACTTCCCACTCTCCCCTCCCCTTCCTTCGAATGCCCTCCCCAAATAAAAATAAAATAAATAAAAGTGTTGATACACAAAGGGAAAACGTTATCTCCTCTAGGAATAAATAGACGTGACGAAACTCATTGACATACGACACCTAGTCTCCTGCACCAATAATAATCTATTGTTTTTATTTTTATAATTTCAAACTCTTATTTGTAACGAACTTTTAGTTTTAACTTCATTTTTCATTTTTCTGTTAGCCCCTGAAGAAGGTTTGTTTTCAAACCGAAATATTGGGCAAATTCGTTTAAATATAAATTTTGCTTTATTCTTTTATTTACTCCTTCATCGCCTTGCCGTAAGGATCAGTTTGCCGTTTTCTGATTTTATACAAGTAATTATTGTACTGATCCAGGTCTACAACTGGGAGATCCGGCACCACTCAACGGTTTGTCGCTGTGGTCTTGCTGATATTTTATACGTCAGTAAGTGCTGTGTTAATTAGATCACTTAACTTCTGTGTTTTATTCATTTTTAGTGCAATCTGCAAGGCTTTGTAATAGTATAAGGTCTTTGATTTTATTGGATAATTTGTGTTATTCATGAACTTGTTTTGCCCGCCACGATTAGCTTTCCAGCCATTTGCAAAGCAAAGCAAACCATCCAACTCTTGTATTGTTGTACAAAGAATAAATTGTTGTTGTTGTTGTAAGCACTGGTTTGTACCTCAACTGTTCCTTTCTTTCTGTAGTATCTATCTCCAAGCTTTTTGGTGACAACTTTAACGACAATTCCAACATTTAACAATGCGTTAAATGGACTACATGTACATTGTATCTATGAAAAAGGAAACAGGGATTTCTTTTAGACTACTTGCATGAAACAATTTTTTTTGCATGGAAAATTTCCTTTGAATACCTTTGCTACCCAGTTTTTTTTGCGACTGATTTTCATCTTTTTCTGCTCCTCCATCTGCAAGAGAGTAATCCATGTATTTTTCAGTATCAAGAAAAGTGTTACTGGTTAGGAGAGTATTGAACACATCTGTCTGATTATGGTGGTATCTGATTACGGTGGTATTAATAAATGGATGGATAAATAAATAAATAAAGCAATAGGATGTCAAATCAGAACCACATCTCTTGTAAAATAAACAACAAAAATGCTGCCTCACTTCCATTATTTCCTCCAAAGCACGCCGGGCCAGGGGGCTCAAGAATTCGGCAGCCCAGGAACAACTTTGAATGCCTTAAGTGAGGGAGCTTAAACTTTGCAAGACGACAGACATTTGAATTCCAAACAATCGTATGTTTTTTGTTTTTTCAATTTAACCGTTTTTGGCGGGAAAATGACGTCACAAGGGTAATACCAAAATTATTTTTTTCTCATTATAGCAAAATTAGTCAGTGATTTTTAAAGAACACGTTAAGACAAATTCAAGTGTGAAAAAATGATCGAAAAACCACGATTGGTTAAAAAGTTATGGCGTTTTAAAAGTTCCCATTGTTTCTAAAAATAGTAACAAAATGGCGGAAAATTCAAAATTGAGATCTCTGTATCTGCCGAATTCTTGAGCCACCTGGCCCGTGTGAAGCTGATTTTTGTTTTAAACTGCACAAAAAATAAAAGAATCATAAAACTATTTAACGTCATAACGGTAAATCATAAAAATCAATTACCGAGTCCAGAGGAACAGCCCCACTTTTTGCAAGACAAATTACTAGGCAACTCTCTAGGCAACTCTCAAGGCAACTCTCTAGGCAACTCTCAAGCATGGCGCATTCTTTGGGCGTTTATTTACAGCCATAGGTACGCTAGAGAACAGTAAATGACCTGATATCTTTCCACTTGGAGAATGAGTCTTATCTACTTCCACTTACTCTTGATGAAAACCGTGAAACAAATTTTTGCCATGGCCAATTCGACTCGATTTTAAAGTCCTGGCTGACGACATACTATGGACGACATGACGACGGTCAAATGTTATTACACTGAGAATTTGTGATTCTACTTTAACTTTAGCCCTTAAAGTTGAAATTGCCTAACTGTTCCCTCATATCTATATATATTTTTTCTGTTAACGAGAAATGTATGGATGAAATAATGCAGTTATTCGATTTGGGTTTCATTCTCTTTACGCTATCCATATCAGTTGGCACTGGAATTTGTTCGTTAAACCGCATTCCAAGTTTTGTTATATCTGTGTTGCACTGTATCTAGTTCCTTGTATCTCGACTGGACTAAGAAAATTGTGTTTGAATTTGGCGGCGATAAAAAAAATAAAAAAAGGTAATCTTTGAGCTGCGCTTAAAGCAAAACTAGTTTCTCTACCTCTTTCTTTGTTTAAGTTGGTTTTCTTTCTTCCTTGCTTGCTTGATTCTGACATTTATAGTTTCCTTGTATCTTGCACAGAAATAAAACCAAATATATCAATAAATGCCATCACGTTTTGGATATCAAAAAGGCAGACACGAAATATTTTTTTATCAACTGAGTTAAAAAAGTAAAAAGATTCAAAATCTGACTTTTCGAGCGCTAGCTCTTCGTCAGAGTGAATAACAAAGGACTGACGCTTCATGAATGGAATGAAATGGAACAGGGAATGACGAATGACTAGCGCTCGAAACGTCACCTTTTGAGGCCCCGTCCACACGTACACATTCATGTTCGTAAACGCATAAGTTTTTATGCGTTTAGGCTTCCCGTCACGGTCACCCTAACGGATATTTTCGATAATGCTCTCCAAAGTGGATATTTTCGAAAACGCTGTTTACCCGTTTACGCGTGGACAGGGTAAATGCATATTATCGTAAACGCTGACGTAGATACAACTTATCTACGCATGCTCAATGCAGATTTTTTAGCGTTTATATGTAGACAGGAGGCCGAAACGAATACAAAATTATACATTTACGAACGTAAACTTATACGTGTAGACGGGAGCGTTTTAGAAAAAAAAAAAACATGCGTTTACAAACGTAACGTATATGTTGTGGTTCAATTTTATCCTTGGTTCAAATTTTATTTTCCTTTGTTTAAAACTCATTATCAAACATTACCATAGCCAAAAACAAAGGAAAATAAAATTTGAACCAAGGATAAAATTAAACCACAACATATACGTGTGGAAGGGGCCGGAATCTCCTTCCAATGGCTAATTTACCTTATCTACTCAGTTTTCATTCTTTTTTCTAATCCCCCGCTACACAAGCTACGGAAGATAGCTATTAAAGCTTATCAACCATCTCACCTCTTTAAACATTATCATGTCGAAGTTGATGGAAGCTCTGCTGTGATTTCTCATCAGTCTGTGTTGAACCTAAAAAATGAAAACTAGCATGTAAGTACACGTATTCGCTGGGTAATGTGTCTAACAAAAGAATCGTAGGACGGTTAATAGGCCATTTCCGAGTTGCCTTTAGCCTCTCTATCAAAGCGAGGCTAGGTGCACAACTTTTCATACGAAAATGAGTTTTCATTCACATGCAAATAAAACTTATTTGCATGTGAATGAAAACTCATTTTCATATGAAAGATTTCGCACCTAGTTTCGCTTTGATAGAGAGGCTAAAGGCAACTCGGAAACGGCCTATTAAACGGGGCTGAATCCTCCACCCACCCCCTCCCTGATCCAAATTTCTTTCAAAGGAGATTTATTTGTTGTCTTAATCTCTTAACACTGATATTTACTGGGACAAAAGATAAGGTCTTTTTTATCCGATTTTTTTCAGACTACGAATAGTCTCTCTTATTTCTTCCAGGATAGGAGTGTCGCCTATTTTTTTCCGCACGGAAAGTCGCGCGAGTGAAACACGCCGTGAGTCACGTCTCCTGGCGACAAACGATTTTTTCACGCTCTCGCGTGTTTTGCTCGCTCGACTATTTCTAAAAGTCCGTATGAAACTAAGCGTTAGTTGGCAAAATGTGGTGCACCATTTTATATAGAAATATAGCGAGTCCAATATCTTTGGTGACATTAAAAGGCATTACAGATAGATTGTTCTTACTACGTTATCGTCTAAGTTTGCTTGCTTCATCCTTCGTTCTGCAGTTGGAGGTTGAAACTTCTTGTCAATTAGAAATTGTATATCTGTATATGTATCTTAAGTAGCACAATGTGTGGTTATCACATGTAATTAACCTATTTGTAATCTACTTGTAACATATTGTACTCCCCAATAAAAATTATATATATTAAAAAAAACTATGCGTTGTCTTTTTCAGACACGAACCCATAAATGAAATCTCACCTCCTGAAACGATTCATGATGAGGTCAATGGTGTCTGCTACATTATTCCAGCATTCCGCGTCCGTCTGACATTTACCTGGAGAGAGAGAGAGAAAGAGATAAATTATTATTATTATTATTATTATTATTATTATTATTATTATTATTATTATTATTATTATTATTATTATTATTATGAGTTATGTCGATTATGAGCGCTCTTACCATTATGCTTTTGCTCCACGCTCCCACTGAGACTAAGCCCTAATCGACATTAATGGCGGCGCTTCATGTCGTTAGTGGGTACCAAGCTAACTGAACTCCCTCTCCTTCCTTGTCCGTGCCATACAAGGACCAGTGGAAGATCTAGGGGAGCCCCCACCCCCCACCCCCTTATCTTGCAAAACAGTAAGACCCGGAGGGACGGAAATTGTTTTCAGTCTCAGACATTTTCAATCCGCAACACCCTTTCCCCACCCCCCTCCCGACCACTGAGAACAGACTTGCACTGACACGAAGACTGATCACCAGGTAAAAGACCATATATTATGTCTCGGTTGTTCAGAACTCGCTATCCCTCCATTCAACCAAAAACTTGCGAGGACACCTAAATGAACGGCGCGAAGGGGAAATATTTATAGTTATTTATGTTCTGACTTTTTATTTTTGTTATTTAATATTATTAGTAAGACCGCTGACCACTTGCTAAGAATCATCTAATCGATGGAGAGCAAGAATTTGGAAAATAAAAAAAAATTATAGGCATTAAACTTAAAAAAGCTCGTGCTGATCCTAAAAATTGATTGAAAACTTAAAGACCTGTTGGAAGTAAAATTATAATAAACAAATTGTTAGTAATTAATTTTGCCATGCTTTACAAGGACAACACATCAGATACTTTGTACCAGACAGATAAAAGGTTGCTGTATATCGCGTCAGTCTGTGTGTATCTCAAACTATATGCGACGGTTATATGAGTAATGCACGATTACTGTAAGAGGCAATTGTTAAATATGGCGGCTAAAATTTTAGTTGCGGACTAACAAAGTAGATAGCGTTGAGTGTAAGCGGAACCATGCAACAGTTCGCTTGAAAACAACCCTCAATAAATGCTGCAAGGAAGCGATATAACAATATCATATTTTTCTTACCTAAAGTGCGTACGTAAGAGGAAGTTAGCGTCATTCATCCACGTGTTGACAAAATAGATCGATCTTCGCTGCAGAAAATGTTGTGGTCTGCATACTGAGGCAGATGACTTTGTTCCTCATTTCGAACAACATTAAAGTTATTAAAGATTCGTTTGCAATCTAGAATTATCTGTCAACATGAATATAACTCCTTCAGCCTCCTTCGCTTTCCTCGTGGTGTAGGTGCGAAAAAAAAATGAATAATTAATCAATTTATCTTGAATTTGAAATTCAAATAAGAATAAATTCTTAAAAAATATTCCACAGCCAGACAGTTGGCGGTCTGTATAGTAAAATTCGGACCGCTCAGGGAACCATCGTGAAACAATCCAGCCATATATTAGAAAAAAAAAATCATTATAAGACGCGAATTAATTGGAGATGGATTTGCAGCTGTCGTAAGCGACCACCTCGTGGATTTGGAATATGTGGTTGTAACTAGCTTGCTGCTTAAACACAACCATTTAAAATTAACAGACGAACGAATTTGAACCTTACAGTTATACCCCCGGGAGTACTCTGTATATTTTTGGGTGGGGGTATGCCGCTGGGACTCTGAAACCCTTACCCTATACCAGACCATGTTCAGCTGATTTTGCAACCCTATACTAGACTAACCCCCGAAAATCCCTTCCCTATCTTTAGAACTGTATCACTATTAGTGTTTTTAATGGTAACCAGCTGTCAGCAATGTTGCCGCGATTATTTATTTCCCTTTAGGGAAGGCTCTTTCTCTTCCGAGTTTCAATTTCTATTCTAGACTTAATTCTTCATACCACTGATCAGTTTCCCGGCAAATGATGCCCTGTTCTAGAACAAAACTCCCTGATTTCTATACCCTATCCCAGACTAAACTGCTTGAAAACCATACCCTTCACAGCGGCACATACCCCCCGCCCCCGAAGTTATACTCCTCTGAATAAATTAAACTGATCAAAAGCCTTGACAAACAGAATTGATGACAGCAAGAAACTTGTAACGTCCTGGGCTGTATTTCTAGTTTCAAAGCAAACAATACAAACCTTCAATTGACACAAATTTTAAATACTCCGCTAAAAGTACTTTGTTCCAGTTGTGTTCAAATTTATGTCCAAAACAGTCATATGCCCTGTTCGTTGAATTTATCATTTTTCGATCAAAATTAACTTAATTCCAAAGAATTTGTTATTTAAAGCAGAGAGTTTACAAAAACAGTTGCGGACATAGATATTTCTCTTAACGTAAAATCAAGACAACATCCTTCGAAAGGAATAAAATGCATTCCGCAAAGAATGGACAAAAAGTATATCTGAACACAGTAGTAGGGTACTTGACATATAGGAACTACAGAATTGTAGAGCACTTTTAATATAAAAAATCCTTTCCACGGATGGCCTCCTTAACTTTACACTTGAAGTCCGCTGAATCCTCATCTAGGATGGTGGTGTTATCCCACTGCTGCACAGAGTGCTGTTAAAGAACCAATATCTCCGTGGAAATTTTTTCCTAGTTAAAATGTATCATCCGAAATAGAATCAATATTGCTGCTAAATAATAATAATAATAATAATAATAAGAAGAAGAAGAAGAAGAATGATAATAATAATAATAATAATAATAATAATAATAATAAACTTTATTAAGTGTCAGAGTATTTAGCTTACTAGCTAATTGTGGACACTAAATACGTAAAAATAAATATAAATTATGGTAAGATGGGTTTAAAATTTACAGTTGTTCCCTATCTAATATACAAAGCCATTAAAAAGATGAATTAAATTACGCTGAAAATGTTGAGGAAAAGGTGGTAAAATGGAACGTGCCATGTTACAAAAGGGAACGTGCCACGTTGCAAAAGGAAACATCGCATGTTGCAAAAGGGATGAAGTTGAACATCCAAAATTATCTCTTGATGACAACAAGAAATTCGATCTTATGTAAAATGGGAGATGACGTCATTACGTCGCTATGGCAACTCCAACTTCGATTTCACTAGTACAGCTGTAGCAATCGATTTTCCGTTAGCCGTGTTTATGGTGGTAAATATTTAAATTACCTGCGCAGCGTTATACTGAATGATGAAATGAAAAAATGTTAAATTTGACGCTATTCGTACATTTTTTTTTTGGTTATGGTGGTACACAAGTTTCTCAAAGTTGAAAGGTACCGTCACTCAAAAACCCGATCGAGCCACCTTAAGCTTAACAGTTTCTCCGTAAAAGCACTCAAAACACTCGGGAATCAATACTGCAATGGGTTAAGACGCCACGAGTTCAAGCTGTGTACAGCTTCCGGCTTGTTGTTTAGTTTTCGTCTTTCGTTTGTTACACGTAGTGTGCTCTCCAAAGTACGCTAAGCGTGAACTAATTCTTAATTATAGTACTGCAGGTGTATCAGTATTTATAGAATGAAATTAAAAATTGATCGTTTTTTGTCTTGTGTGTTTGTTACGTTGAAGATACGTGTGTGTTAATGAACTGATTTAGATCCTTCTCGCGTGCCATGTTGACTATTTTTACTAATTCCATCTAAAACACCCAAATCAGGTTTCTATGAGCAAACATTTCTTTGATACTTATCACTTTTGCAAGATAAAGACCATTAAAATAATTCAACATATCGTTTGCAGTCATTCTGTGTATTAGGAAGCTCAAACTATGATACAGAGTTGTAGAACATTGCAAAATGGATTGGTTCGATACGGTGGAAGGTGATAGTAACGAAATAAATCACTATTATTTAAATGTGGAAGTCATTATAGCACTGCCGTGCTAATTGGGGACACTATAAATCATTGAAATTAATATCTAAAGTAAACTAAACATTGTTAAGAATCCCAACTGGTTGGAGGCTAAAAGATTTGAACAAGAGACTGCAGAAAATGTTCATTGAAATGGTTCAGATGCTCTGTGAAGGTGGCAGACACGTTGAAGACTCCGTTTCTTTTAACGACTAAGATTGCCAATCTCAACTTAAAGATGGGTGTTTTGCTCTGTTGTATCAGAGCGGTTTTCAATTGTGTGAAGTAAAACCAAATGCAAAGTAATTACTCCGGCCGATTACACGGGGGGGGGGGGGGGGGGATACTCCCTATTATGAGCCATACGGGGATGCTCCGCCCGAAAGGAGTACCTTTTTGAGGCTGGAGGTATATGAAATGGTAGGAATTTCACGAGTTGAAGTATATGAAAAGGTAGGGATTTCACGAAGTATAGGAAAGAGTAGGGAAAACACGAGTTGAAGTATACAAAAAGGTAGTGAAAACTGCCATTTAAATATTATAAAAAGCGCCTTTCAAAATATATCAAACAGACGCACGTAAAGGCTGTATGAAAGGAGTACCGTTTTAAATGAAAGGTATATGAAAGGGGAACCTTTTCTGTCAAAAACGGTATATGAAAGGGTAAGGATTTGGACCTTGAGGCGGAACATCCCTGTGCAAAACTTTGTTGAGTTCCCCCCCCCCCGGGGGGGGGGGGAGTTACAACAGATGCAGACAATCCAATAAACGAATCTGATAAGAGCTGGAAGCAAACACATGTAATCAGCGTCAAGCACACGGTTGGTTTTGGATTTACCTCTGATTGGTTGAGAAGGTGGGCCGAATTGTTTTAGCCGAATTAGAAAGCGTAGCAAAACCAAAAGCAATCGCGAAATCACCTTCGACAATTTAACTATTTTAATTGTTGTTTCTTCCGTGATCGTGGGACTATGATCTGAGTATGCGTATATACGTATGTTATATACCGCACCGAGATAAACAGGGTCTCCAAAGTGGCTTTTGGTTGCAATGGAACTTTATTGAAAACCCAAAACAAGACTCAGGACTGATGTTTGATGCCGTTTAAGTTTTATTTCCCACTCCAGTAATTCTTTATGAACTTTAATATCCCCTTTTTTACCCCTTCGTTTTTGCCATTGCTTCACTTAGTCAGCCTGTGAAGAAAAATTAAAACGGGAATTAATTATCGTAAAAAGGGTTGTTGTTGTTCATCGTGGTGAACACACTAGTAAAGAAGTATTTTTCGTTTGTCTCACGATGTAGTCACTTCCGATGTGGATCGCGACGTTTCGACTGCATACTGCCAGTCTTCTTCAGGCGATGGGGTCGACTGGTTACGCGTCACCTTATGAAACACGATGCTCTGCTGTGATTGGTTAGTTTTCAACAGCTGTGACTGGCGCATTTTGAACCTTCGTTGTTCAGCACTGGTGTTGCCCACGACCGAGTTCAAGTCTACTGCGGTTTTACCTTATGTCAAAGGTCTGTCCGAACAACTTCGCCGCTGCCTACAACAACAAGGCGTACGCGCTGTTTTCAAGTCGGAGACTACACTTAGATCACACCTAGTACGGCCTAAAGACGCTGTTGACCCGACTAAACAAGATGGCGTGGTTTACAGAATTCCCTGTGAATGCGGTAAAGTTTATATCGGCGAGACTGGAAGACCTATGCAAGACAGAATAAAAGAGCATGACCGAGACATCCGATTCGCCCGTACCCAGACCTCCGCCGTTTCAGAGCACGCCCACAACACCGCTTTGGAATGAAGTAAAGTTTGTTGATCGTGATCCTCATTGGTACACACGCAGGGTCAAAGAGGCGATCCACATAAGACTTAACCCTAACAACATCAACAGGGACAGTGGAATAGAAATTCCAGAAGCATGGATGCCCACGATCAAGAAACACAACAACGGGAGAGCCGTACGACTACGGACCGCCGAGGGAACAATTCGCCGAAACAACGAAGGTTCAAAATGCGCCGGTCACAGCTGTTGAAAACCAACCAATCACAGCAGAGCATCGTGTTTCATAAGGTGACGCGTAACCAGTCGACCCCATCGCCTGAAGAAGACTAGCAGTATGCAGTCGAAACGTCGCGATCCACATCGGAAGTGACTACATAGTGAGACAAACGAAAAATACTTCTTTACTAGGGAATTAATTAGTTATTAAGCAGTATTTTATGGTGGTAATGTTTATTATGCGGTAAAAGATTTTTCTACCATTTCAGTCTGTCTTTGGATGACTCGTGAACACGAAAATGAAAGCTAAAGAGCATTTCTTTTTTGTGCTGCTTTAGTTTATTTTCCTTACAAGGTGGTTCTATGCTTTATTTATTTGAAGATGAAAACAAAATATGTTTTACCTCAAAATAATTATGCTGTACAAGGTGGTTCTTTCTTCTGCGTCTGTGTATAAAATCCTAAAGTATGACCTTTCAAATGAAAACTATTGAGCAATACTTTCCTGTGGTACTGTTTATTATGCTGTACAAGGTGGTGCTAACTTTTGAGTCTGTGGATGAAATCCTAAAGTGTGACCATTCAAATGAAAGCTACTGAGCAGTACTTTCCTGTAGTACTGTTTATTATGCTGTACAAGGTGGTTCTAACTTTTGCGTCTGTGGATGAAATCCTAAAGTGTGACCATTCAAATGAAAGCTACTGTGCAGTACTTTCCTGTAGTACTGTTTATTATGCTGTACAAGGTGGTTTTAACGTTTGAGTCTGTGGATGAAATCCTAAAGTATGACCTTTCAAATGAAAACTATTGAGCAGTACTTTCCTGTGGTACTGCTTATTATGCTGTACAAGGTGGTTCTAACTTTTGCATCTGTGGATGAAATCCTAAAGTGTGACCATTCAAATAAAAGCTACTGAGCAGTACTTTCCAGTGGTACTGTTTATTATGCTGTACAAGGTGGTTCTAACTTTTGCATCTGTGGATGAAATCCTAAAGTGTGACCATTCAAATAAAAGCTACTGAGCAGTACTTTCCTGTGGTACTGTTTGTTATGCTGTACAAGGTGGTTCTAACTTTTGAGTCTGTGGATGAAACCCTAAAGTGTGACCATTCAAATGAAAGCTACAGAGCAGTGCTTTCCTGTGGTACTGTTTGTTATGCTGTACAAGGTGGTTCTAACTTTTGCGTCTGTGGATAAAATCCTAAAGTGTGACCTTTCAAATAAAAGCTACTTTACTGTAGTGAACGTTTCAGTATGAATGACTGGGATTCTTAAGTGTTATTATTTAGCGTTTGAACATAAAGGGCAGATAATAGTTTTGGAAACGTGATATGCAGTTATGATATTTGCACCTGATAAGTAACGGGACGTCAAATATCCGGTTGTGCTTATCAACGGCTGATAAAGCACCATGGTACGTTAGATACGTCGTCATCGAAACAGCAGCCTTTGTTCTCGCACTCTTGGCGTGATATTCCAGCATGGCCACAGCCTGTACGTTTCTGAGGATTAATTCCGTGGCATTTGTGATCTGTTGATGTGATGTTGAACTATAAGCACATCAAATTTATTTACCAGGTTTCTTTAAGCACACTTTCAATGTTAAAGGGGCATTGTCACGCAGATTTTGCTGTGTTTTGGTCACAATACACTAAATATATGACAAAGTACCTTTGCTCAAACATAAAATTGCTTTTAGAACACCAAGAAGGTAATATCAAGTGATTTCTTCAATGAAGAACAAACCATAATAAGTTTTTCTGCGATGTTTCCACGACTCTTGGGAGGAACTTGAAAAAATTGGCCAAGTTGCAATCCATTTCCATCCTGGCCATCCGCAGCCAAAGATAACGAATACTAGTTTCTGTGCACTGGTAGAGTATTTGTTAACAAAACTGGACCATTATTGTAAGGTTTCCATTGAAAAATATATGTTTTTTGGCTTGTCAAAGTAATGTCAAAAATAGGTGACAGTAGGGCCATTTATACGGGAGAAAATAAGACGCGACTTAAATAAGATGCGAAGTGTACCATCTATACGTTTGCGTCCAACATAAGACGAGAAGATCACGTATAAATGGTTCGCGTCTTATTTTTGATACGGCGCATTTGTTGTTCACGTCTTATTTAGGACGCGAAAGCATTTATACGAGGAAGTTCACGTCTTATTTAAGACGCGGACAAAATAAGAACAGCTGAAAACCCTGTTCTAAGATAAGACGCGTCTTATTTAAGTCGCGTCTAAAATAAGACACGAATGCTTATTTTGTACTGTTTATACGATCGGTTCGCGTCTTATTTAAGTCGCGTCTTATTTTCTGTCGTATAAATGGCCCTAGTGTCCCTTTAACCATGTATTATCACCTTGTAAGATCAAAATTGTAACTTCAAACTGTGTGTTGCTTTTATTAGATTCATATTCTGAGACTGTTTTAACATTATGTACTAACCGGTTGGAAAAAAGCACCACGCAGTATCAGGATATGTGCTGTCATGGCAACATCCTCTCTTCAGGCAATTTGTCTGGCCTATCCCAGGCCATCCGCAATCGGTACGGTCAGCGGGTTTAACAACACACTTATCACCCTTGAAACACCATGGTACGTTAGATACGTCATCATCGAAACAGCAGCCTTTGTTCTCGCACTCTGTGCGCGATATTCCAGGATAGCCACAGTCTTCGCGGTATTGTGAGTTGATTCCGTAGCATTTGTGATCTGAACGAAAAGGTAAATGACATATGTCATGTATAAATGAAACGGTACGAGTTATTTTAAAAATTAAAATAATAATAATAACGAAAATAAGTATAATAACAAATTTATATCGCTATTTTTATTTAGTTCAATAGCGCTTTACAACGAAAAATAATAATCAAATAAACTAATGTAATGTAATTTGGTTTAGTTATATTGTGGTTAATTATATTTAATATTTATTATTTTATTTTATTTTTTTGATATTTGTATATCGTATGTATTTTATTCTTGTATTACCAATAAAAAAAATGTTTAAAAAAATTTAAAAAAAAACTAATTGAAACTTCTATCACCTATTAAAAACTGACAATAACTATACTAACTAATACTAATAACTATATGCTTGATTAAAAAGGAAATAAAATTTCTCCATCTTAGTCTTAAAACTTGCTAAAGAGGAACAATGACGTTTTAAATTTGGTAATAAGTTCCAAAGATTTAGTGCAGAATACTGGAAAGATATTTCGTCATAGTGCTTCAGTCTTGCAAGTGAGACTTGTAGAAGATCACGCGTAGAGGTGCGTGGTTTTCCACCAAGCGTATAACGCTTTAGAAGGTTTGCAATGTACTCTGGTTTCAAATACAGTTTTGCACGGCCAAGGTTAAACAGCTTTTGTTTATTGCCTGAAGCAGAAATAGAATGTTGAATCTTAAACATCTTTTTGCGTTCGACAAAGGAGACGCATCCTAATTTTCAATGTCTTCTCCTTCTCCTCGCACTCTTCGCGTGATACACCGGCAGAGCCACAGTCTTCACTTCACGTTCGTAAGGGTTAATTCCGTGGCATATGTGATCTGTTGATGTGATGTATAAATATAAACAGTTCAAATTTATTTACCCGGTTTCTTCAAGCAGACTTTTAATGTAAACTATGAATTATCACCTTGTAAGCGTTTTCTAAATTATATTGTTTGATTAAAATTGTAACATCAAACTGTGTGTTGCTTTTATTAGATTCCTGTTCTGAGACTGTTTTAACGTTATGTACTAACCGGTTGGAAAAAAGCACCACGCAGTATTAGGATGTGTTTTGTCATGGCAACATTCTCTCTTCAGGCAATTTGTCCTGCCTATCCCAGGCCATCCGCAATCGGTACGGTCAGTGGGTGAAACAACACAGTTGTCTAATATATCGGAAGAGACAATTCGTTATTGTGTTTATTTGTAATTTAATTTATATATCTGCTGTAAAAACCCGATATCAAAATGTTAATTAATTCGTCTTCTTGTCTTTCTTGTGTTTCTTTGATGGGATAAATATTTATTTGGCTTGTTGTTGTTGTTGTTTTTTTTGGTTGTTTGGTTGGTTGGTTCGTTGGTTGGTTTATGGATTATGTGCCATTGTGCATGTGGTTGGCTTAGTTGATTGCCTGCTTGCATGGTCGTTTGTTTGTTGGGTTAATTGATTGTTAGGTCGGTTGTTTATTTCTAGTATTTGTTTGTTTGTTAGTTTGGTTGGTTAATTGAATGTTGCATGTTGGCTTATATGGTTGTTTTGTTGATGGTTTCATTAGTTGTTTGCTTGGTTGGTTGCATGCATGATTGTTGGATGTTAACATAACATAATATAAAACCTTTATTTTAACACGATAAGAATTAAAGCTCAAGAAAAAGCTTGTGGGGTCGCGTATACTACTAAACTAATATATGCTAACAGAAGCTCATCTGTTATGAACTTCTGATGCTAATTGAAGTATATACATAAAAATTACTAAGTAAAGAGCTAAGAACAAAGTATTGATCTAAGTTCTTAAAACAATAATTTTACTTTCTAAAAATACACGTAGTCACTGTCTCTGTATCGAGATGTAGAGACAGTTGAACTTGTCGAAGAGAAAGTTGTTTAAAATATCCCTTGGTTTGTTTGATTTATTGGTTGTTTGGTTGGATGCTTGCTGAATGTTGGGTGGTTTGCTTATTGCTTGCTTGGTTGAACATTTTGTTGGATGTCGCCTGCTTGGTTGTTTGGTTGTATGGTTGATTTGTTGGTTGGTTGGTTGGTTTGTTGTAATGTTTGGTTGGTTTGTTGCTTGTTTCCTTGGTTGTTAGGTTAGATTCTCGCTGTATCGATTTTGTTGGCTACTGTTTATTGTGTCGTACAAGGTGCTTCTAACTTGTCAGTCCGTGGATGGAATCCTAAAGTGTGATGATGGTTTCAATGAGCAGTACTTTCCTGTGGTACCGCTGCGTATTACCTGACTGTACAAGGTGGTTCTAACTTTTGAGTCTATGAATGAAATCCTAAAGTGTGATCATTCAAATGATGGTTGGTTTCCTCGTTGAAAGTTTTTTCAGGTCTTTATTCCCAATGACGAGGATCATGTCTCTGTTTCAAAATAAGAAAACATGACTAGGCAACCTCACCTGCTAAAGCGTACCCTGCGAAAGTAAAACAAAAGTTTTGTCAGTTTTTATTTTTAACCTATAATAATCAACGATTTTCTTCTACTTAATCAGGGGCAGATCTAGGGGGAGGGTGCAAGGGGTGCGCCGCCCCCCCCCCCCCCCCCCCCTCCCTGAGATGACAATACAACTGGTATTCTGCAAAAAATATATATATATATATATATGTGAAAAAAAAAAAAACATTCCTTAGTGGTGCACCCCCTCCTAAAAAAAATCCTGGATCCGCCCCTTTTAATGCCCTGATGTTGATGTCTTTTACAGTTTGTTGCCGCAACAAGATGTTGCGTTAATTAAAGTCTTCGGGAAGGACGACTTAACGTTAAAAATCCCCCATGTAACATTATGTTTTGGCAAGAATTTGTGTAGGGCCACTATGCAAATTTAAAATGATAATCCAAAAGTGTTCTAAGGTTTCTGAAGACGCGCGAAAAGGATAGAAAAGGTTGCATGGTATTTTAAAATTGTTGTATAGATGTTTTCCAATAAGATAATTGTTATGGCTGTTTGTTCTGTTTGAGCTATTAAATTTGTGTTTGAAAGATTGGCAGTCATATACTATGCTTTTATTGAGTTACGTTTATTTTACGTTTTATTGAATTACAGCTACGTGTTTTATACATTATTAATCCGATGAATCAATATTCAGTCGTCGTCTTTTCCTCGCGAAGCGAGGGCCGAAGACCCGAGCGTAGTGAGGTTAATAAATTCGTCGTGCCTCGGGAACTAAGCCGCGCGAATTCGAGCAAGAAATATATTTATATTCATATATGTATGTACATAATTTTCACCTTAAGCAAAAGAAGAATGTAAACTGAGCAATTAATCAAGTACAATTGCGTAAATGAAACAATTAATCCCAATTTCTCTATATTAAAAATATCCTATTTTGCTCTTCGTGTTTTTGAAACAGTCTTGTTTTAAACTCGTTATCCAGCCAGACAGACCGCCGCAAGACCGCTATAAATCAGGCTTTCGTTAATAATTAAAAAAAACCCGCCTTTTAAGTGATTTACAGTAAATAGTATTACTGACATAACTGAGCACACGTTACAAAAATATGAATTCGTATTTTCTCATGCTTTGGACATAGAACTTTCCCTTCATGTAAAAGCAAAACCGGTTCAATATTGTTCAAACGGAATAAAACGCATTCGTTCAAGTATGGACAAAACAATTTAAACTAACGCAGTGTCAAAGCTAAAGGAACAACACAACAAAATATTTGTCAACCCTACCTACACCCAAAAACAGGAGAAAAGCGGTTGCGGCCTTCATTTTCTCGTTAGATGATGCTTGGATCAGAAGAAAACGTGTTGTGAACAGAAAGCCTTCGTCAGTAAACAGGTATATTTTGTCCGTTTTTGAATGATAAGTTGTAAGCCATGGAAACTTTAGTCTTTGGTAGACATCCACTGTAAGACATTGTCACTTAAACTCCCCCGTGGCCGGGTGATTCAATAAGGGTTTTGTTATATGGCTCTTTAATAACAAATATTTATACAGAGTAAAAACCAATTCAGTATATACAACTTGTTATATATATTTAAAAAAATTCTTGAGTAAAAAACCTAGCTAAAAGTGAAAAAGGAAAAAATCTAGCCAAAACTTGTTGTTTATAGAAAGCTTTCGTGTACTAAACATGATATTTCGTCAGTTTTTGAATGAATTTAATTTTAAGCATGGAAACCTTAGTCCTCGGTATACATCCACTTTAGTATTATTTGTTATCAGTGATAATGAATACAAATTTTACTAGTTTTCCATACAGGAAAGCACTGATTGATAGCTTTCCTTTGAACTTAAGTTGTAATATAAAGGTTTTAATATTACAATAATGGCTCTTTCACGAAAATCGCTCTTTCGCATTCTCGACCCCCAGAGCTCTTTTCAAAGACCGAAAGCTCTGGGGAAGTGAATGGGCTCTTTCACAGAAAGCATATGCGCGCACGCTTCAAAGATGCGGAAAGTTTAAATTAGTACAAACATTTTCGAAAACGTTTTGCGAAAATTGTAGGAAAGACATCCAGAAACCTTTCTACTTCATAAAAAATATTTTTCGTTTGAACATTTTTTCTGAAATTTAATTCATTGAAATCAATGCGATAAGGGTTGACACATTATGTTCATAATTGAGTATTGTGCTCTTTTTTTCCGCAATATTTTGGACTATTTTCTCCTTTAATTCGCGTTAATTTAAGTCGCCTTAACTTCAAAACGTTAACAAACACAAGCGTTAATTTCCTAAAATAAGGTATAAAATTTCACAGGTTTTACTCAAAAACGTAGCGGACATAGTAGCTGAAATATTAATCAAAGGCTCCTGTGAGCCAACCCGCCTTTTGTGAAGAAGAAATGCTCTACACATCGCTGGCTCATGTTGTTCTACATTCTAAGATTAAAAGACGACTCGCAGAATGTAGAACAACGTTAAATTACATCAAGAGCCTTGACAAAAAGAATTGATGACAGCAAGAAACGTTTAATGTCCCGAGCTTCTATCTCTTTTTTCAAGACAAAAATGGAAACCTGACACAGGATCGAGATTTTAGATACTTCGCTAAGCCGTCTAAACTGAGTACTTTAATAGTTTCAGTTGCGTTCACATTCATGTCCAAAATAAATAGATGCCCTGTTCATTGAATTTGTCATCTTTCGATAGAAATTGCCTTTAATTCAAACTATTTGTTTGGAAATGATATAAAACACCTGACAGTTTACAAAAGCATGCAGTCTAACAAAGATTCACAGCAATAATGTCCCTATATAATTTTCACCTTAAGCAAAAGAAGAATGTAAACGGAGCAATTAATCAAGTACAATTGCGTAAGTGAAACAATTAATCCCAATTTCTCTATATTAAAAATATCCTATTTTACTCTTCGTGTTTTTGAAACAGTCTTGTTTTAAACTTGTTATCCAGCCAGACAGACCGCCGCAAGACCGCTATAAATCAGGCTTTCGTTAATAATTTAAAAAAAACCGCATTTTAAGTGATTTACAGTAAATAGTATTACTGACATAACTGAGCACACGTTACAAAAATATGAATTCGTATTTTCTCATGCTTTGGACTATAGATCTTTCCCTTCATGTAAAAGCAAAACTGGTTCAATATTGTTCAAACGGAATAAATCGCATCCGTTCAAGTATGGACAAAACAAATTAAATTAACGCAGTGTAAAAGCTAAAGGAACAACTGTCTTACAACAAAATATTTGTCAACCCTACCTACACCCAAAAACAGGAGAAAAGCGGTTGCGGCTTTCATTTTCTCGTTAGATGATGCTTGGATCAGTAGCAAAGGTGTTGTGAACAGAAAGCCTTCGTCCGTAAACATGTATATTTTGTCCGTTTTTGAATGATAAGTTGTAAGCCATGGAAACTTTATTCTTTGGTCTGAACATACAAATTGTCACTTAAAACCCCCCCGTGGCAGGGTGATTCAATAAGGGTTTTGTTAAATGGGTATTTAATAACAAATATTTAAACAGGGTAAAAACCACTTCAGTTATACAACTGTTATCAAGATGGGCCTTGTTATATATATTTGAAAAACTACCTGAGTAAAAAAACCTAGCTAAAAATGAAAAAGGAAAAATTCTAGCTAAAACGTGTTGTTAATTGAAAACCTTCGTGTAAAATGATATTTCGTCCGTTTTTAAATGAATTTAATTTTAAGCCATGGAAACCTTAGTCCTTGGTATACATCCACTTTAGTATTATTTGTCATCAGTGTTAACATTTTGACCAACGCTATCATTAAAGGACGATGAATACAAATTTAACTAGTTTTCTAATTACTTATGGTTAAGTAATAAAAAAAAAAAACAGCACTACAGGAAAGCACTGATCGAAAGCTTTCCTTTAAGTATCTTTTTTTTTCCAATCTTACGGACTGAGTCTTGAGGTAAAATAATCCGAGAACATTGTTTCCCAATACGGACTAAAACTTGTTCAATATAAAGGTTTTATTTTTATCATAATGACTCTTCCACAAATTTGTCGACAGAAAAGCATATATGCGCGACGAGAATTATGTCGTTTCACGAGCCAAATGCGAGCCCGAGTCTTATAATTATGACCCGTGTTGCGCAATAAATCTTGGCTAAATTACATCAAACAAACCTGGACAACTCTGGTTGCCGCATAATTTATTTTCTACTCTTATCACATTGTCGACCACCGTTCTGAGGTTTGGGTGAGTCGCATTTCCGCTCACGTGATCGCTTTCCAACTCCACAAGTCACGCTGTATTCTGACCAATCACTCCACTCGCCCCAGCCTCCATCGACCGAAATGAAATAAATGAACAGTCATGACATTCTTGGCTCCTTTAAAATTCAATTTAACGCGTACATCTGGGAGCGATTCAGGGTTTTCATTTGAGGCCGGAGGCCGGACGTTTCGTCCGGTCGTTTTCCATTCCACGTCCGGTACTATGATACCAATATTTGGGAGTTTTTTTATTTTATTTGTTATTCACGTCCGGTGCTTTCAGAAATAAGTCCGCTACTTTACAAAACTGTTGAAAACCCTGGCGATTTATTAGAACAATCTAAACAAGAATCGTTTTTTTTTTGGTTCACTTACCTGGTGCTGAGCACCCATATAGCTCCAATCTGAGACACGAGACATTCTTTAAAGAAGAGTCTTGATCCACACCATTCCAGGCCTTAGGATAGATTCGAATCGTGCGTGTTATGACTGGTGGCTGTAGAATATTCTTCTTTAACCTGCGGCTTGCTATATTCCCTTGAAGATTCTGCATAAAGAAGCAATCATTTGCAAACGAAAGCTTCATTTTACATGTAAAAGATAACGTTTATTGTGCCTAGTACGGCCGCCTTTTTTAGGGAGTCTCATTTACTCACTTTTCAAAGTCCAGTCCAACGACGACACCGGTGTCAAGCTATGGTTCTTGAAGTCCATGACTACGTTCATTACTCATTATATAGGAATTACCCAGTAAACCCCGCCCCCAACCCTGGCTGGGTTGCTAGCCTTAATAGGGTTATGGCCCGGCGTTGCTCGGTGCCGTTTCCTGGTTGGAATGCTGGTCCATAACTGGGTTATAACCTGACAGTACTCAGTATCCTCCCCTGGTTGGGATACTGGTCCGTCGCAGGGGTATAAACCACATTACTCAGTACCCTGCCCTGGTTGGGATACTGGTCCATCACAGGGTTATAACCCGGTCAACATTACTCCTTGTTGGGATGCTAGTCTACCCGTGACAGGGTAATAAGCCAATATTACTTTACATCTGGGTGGAGGAAGACAATGTAGGTTGGTTGCTGTGTAAAGAAAGAATAAGAAAAAGAAAAGGGACTTTATTGAGCCCCCAACACCTGATCAAAATATACCTGGCTGCCATCTGCCTTGTCAAAGGTCAACCATTTTCCTCCCTTTAGGTACTTGATTTGAAATTGCGTTACCCATCTCAATTCCCGATGGCTTCCTTGGGTTGTAATCGCTGTTATTGATTTTTCCTCATCCAATACGATCTGTATAAATGGTGACTGATCTTTTTTAGCTGAGCACCAGGCTCCTACCCCGTCCAGTCGTGCAAAGGCAGGGGTACTTCTATTATTTAGGCTGGATGATGCCGTAATGTTCTTATCTGGGATTGTTTTTATTCCAAGTTCGGATATGCAGTCACCTGTCAAAGTAAAATAATTTTGTCTTTTAGTGACTTGTGGCTAAGGGAGGTTCTCTGGTGGCAAGAGTGAGTAACAAACCCTGTTTTCTCCGCCCAGTGATAGTAATCATTTTGTTTTCCCAATCACCTAATAACACAAATAATGCTCAGTCTTTACTGATTTAAAAGGACATAAATGGGTCGAGTAGTGCATCCCTCCTTTCTTGTAAGATTCTCTCGTGGCTGCATGACAAACTGAAACATATCCCGAGCATACATGACAATCCATTTTAATTGTTTCATTACATTGAAAATTAATTTCCATTTATTTATGGCTTTTTTTCCAAAGAGCAAGAGCGGGGTGATAAGTGGATGGGAATTTTCCCGTTTCGTTGTCTTGTGTGACAATGGACCATTTAGAATCGCCAGGCAGCAAAATCACTGCTGAGGTCAGACTTAAAGAACGCGATAACGTGCTTTTGAATCACCCTGATTTCTTGCAACTTCCTGTTTTGGAGGCTTTTAATATAGCTCAGCAACTATGACTATGATTTTACTTTTCATAGTGCATCACAGCTTTTTGTTGCTTTATTTAGTAACACATTCGATTTAAACGATTAATCTTAATCTAACCCATCTAACCTAGGGAATGAAGCCCTCGTACACTTTATATCTAAATGCAAAAAAGGCAACACTCGCATGTACGATTAATCGAAGACCACCGATGCTGAGCGTTACCTATGAATAAACTGTGTAATTTGCAGGATGTTAAACCGACATTTATCGGAAGAAAGCATTGTTCTCTCTTCACCAACGCAACTTTACCATATACTACAACCTTAAGTTTGTAAACATGATTATAACACTGATAAATTATTAAAGCGAAACTTACCTTCAGCTCTACTGCTGAGTAACGAGATCCCTAGAAACCACATAAAAAGAGTACCCTTCATTTGGCAGCTTGTTTTGTGTGTATTAAGACTACTCTTTTGTGGAAAATAGAAAATATCCAGGTTTCCGAGGTTCTTCAGTGAGGTTCGGCTTTCATTTGAGACAAACCAAATACGCCACAGGGCCTGTTCAAACGTATCTGAAATTGCTAACGATAACATAAGCTTTGTATAGTGGGGGGGTGGGGGGGGGTCATCAGATCGTGTCTTCCGCTATAGCGTTACACGTCTTTTGAACTGTTTCTTTTCACCTGTTTTGAAGCACCATGATTTCTTGAAACTTCCTATTTTGCGGGCTTCAGCACAGCTTTATAGTTCAGCCCAACGGTGGGGGGTATGACAATGATTTTCCTTTTCATATGCATCAATCAATCAATACCCAACCTCGTTCCCAGGGTCTCTGAGACCCTGGGAACGAGGGTGATCAATACCTTTATTTGAGTGTCAAACTAAAATAGCAGTAAAGAACCACTAAATGGGGACACTATGAATTAAAGAATGTTACAACTAGAATTAATAAAAACTATTTTACATAACTATCTATGATTATTAGCCTGTTCCAAGCTCCGAGATAGTGGGGAACGCGCGAATTAAAAAACAAAAGAGAAAAATATCACGGGAGAACTGGGAGAGGGTAGCCTGTTCCAGGCTCCGAGATAGTGGGGAACGCGTGAATTAAAAAACAAAAGAGAAAAATATCACGGGAGAACTAGGAGAGGGACCCCAGTTCCCCCGCGATTTTTTTTCCTTTTTTTTACTTCGCGCGTTCCCCACTATCTCCGAGCCTGGAACAGGATAATATCGGAAAAGAATGGAAATCTGAGTTTATCGCTCGTGCCTACCTTGCACCTTTTTTACTGCTTCATCCTCGCTGATAAATTGAGTACATTCTTCAGGAAGAGTCCCGTCGCATCTTCCTCAGTGGAGATGTTGCGAGCACCAATTTGAAATTGTATGCCGATGTTATCTTCCTCAGCCGCTCCTCTCTTTAATTGGGTCGCGTAGTCCTTACAGAATGAAGGAAACATCATTTGTCTAATTAACTTAATATCATTGTAATCCAGTTGATGTTGTCAAAATGTTCTGCAGTCACATGCTGCGGATCAATATTTAAAAGCGGAGCTATCATTTATACTAATTAGTGATTTACCAAGTTTAAACAGGTTTGAACTTCTTAATCGTGTTAGTTATGGTACTGAATTTCACTTCAGTTACCTTCAGTGACAAGTCCGCAAGTGTCACTGTATTTTTCGACGATTCTCTTTATATATAGGTACATCACTTCGCTTCGATCAGCCCACCCACCCAGACGCTTGAGCTGGTGACAACGTTAGTGTCCCAATTCCCGCCGTGTTCGAGGGCGTGCCGTATAACGAACCTGGTTGCAAATCCCTGGAACGTAAACATTGTAAATTTCGATACGGTGAGTTCAAGTTCAATATGTAATGTTGAATTCATTTGTTAATGAAAGGCATACATTCTAATCAATTTTCACATTTTAAAGATCAGCATGATTTATTATTTGACGTAGCATTATAGATTGCAATACGCATCCAAACGAGTGCAAATATGACACGTTATCACACTCTTCTGACCGCGCGCTAGGAAAAACACTTTCAAAAACTTAGTTTAGGAGAAGATTACTGTCGTATAATAAACAATTTATTCAGCGAACAATCTTGTAATATGGCTGGGCATTTTTACTCGTCAATATTTATTTTTTCGAAAGGCTCGAAAAAATAAAAACTGACTCGTAAAAATACTCAGCCGTATTACACAACTTCACGCCGAATAACCTTTATTTATTCTACATATTCCACTTACAGATCGGAAAGAACGATGCGACAATAGAGTGGCATCGAAACCGGACTCTCGGATGCAATTTTTCAGTTGAACTCCAAGGAAGGATGCAGTCATTGGTTTGCTCTGAAAGATGATAAGCACGTTTAGCAATGGGTATATTGTTTGTCCTAGAAGCCTGTTATTCAAAGCATAGGGACTTAAAGATACGGGGACTACGGACTACGGTTGAACGCACATTCTTCTTTCCATGGAGCACTGGGCCGAATACACATTGAATGGTGCGAAAATACGAAGTTAAGAACGCGGACTACAAACAACCGACTGCGAACAAAGGGCGAAATGATATCCAGAGAGAGATCGCTTTGTTTTTATATTTTGTGTACAAAATACAGTATGTCTTTCAGGAGGTATAAAATGCCCTGGATTATGCTTTCGCAGATCAATAATACTTTTGTTTGATGCCTACAAATCATTAAATCAGTCATATCCATAATGGGAGTACGGCGGTTTTTGACTTGACTCTCGTCTCGTCCCAGTCATAACTTTTGTCCAGTCCCTTATCACCGTATGATAAAGTCCCTTACATTCCGACTGCTAACGGGTTGTATCGCCTGTTTAGATTGCACGGTAAGAACCATGTGATTAGGAAAACTAATGTTATCCATTGTACATGCATGAACTTCTGAATGAAATATGCTAATTCTTTTGCTCTGCGAAATTTATGCAAGTGATGATGTGATGTTACATTTGTACTGACCTTGCAAACATCATAATGACAATAACGAGATATATCTGGAAACGCGATAAGCTAGATTGGGGTTACTATCAACCGTCAGCGTTTACGTAGATGTGTCATGCGTCCTTAAGAGTGGCCATTCCTTGGACTCTTCCTTCAATGTAAAATCCGAGGTTGTCCACGCCTCCAGTCAAAGCTTTAGGAACAGAACATTTTACTGTTCATGTCGCCATTTTTTTGCGAAGGGATGTCCTGAATATCATGCACCCTCGTAACACGTCGTTTTAAGTGTCCCGCTTGGGCCGTTTCATACGGGCACCATTCGCACTGAAATCGTTTCGGTAGATGTGCAGAGTTTATATGGTTTCCTAGGCCATCCAAGGTCAAGAACTCTTTGCCATCACCTGTGTAAGACAAAATGTTAGAGGTTTTGAGTTTCAATATTCGACAGTTTTGCCGAATTCAAAACTTTTCTCACGTGTCATCATCTACGTGTTAAGAAAACGTACCATTTGTATTTGTTTTACATTTTTGAAAATGTTTATTTTTTCTCTAGCAGTATTGATAAAAGGGAATGAGACATGACTAGGCCATTCAATTATGCATAGTAGTTGTGATATGTCGGTGCTTCATTTCGCCATGTGATGGCATGTTCCATGTAATGTTGTTACTGTAGCAATTTCTTAACAATTACAAGAGGCTCCCAGCAGCCTATACTCATGCGCATGCGTAAGTAAGTTAAGAAGATGATAAGAAGTTAAGAAGATGAGAAGAAGATAAGAAGATGATAAGAAGATGTCCGACATGGCGAAGAGTACTCCTTTTATTCAGTCATCGTTCCTGCAAACCACGTTGTTTACTATTAATTGTTTTGGAAATAAAGGCTGTACCACAATGAAGGGAATGTTTCTTCTATGTGTTATATATACCAAACATGAACATTGCTAATGTAGGTAAGGTTGTAGGATACGCTGTCGTGACACTTGAGTAACGCTCTTTTACCGGAAGTGAGAGTAGCCGGAAGTCATTAAACAGGAAGTGTTGTGGCAAAGCTATGAACCGGAAGTGTACAATTTAAAATATGCGTGCATAAATTTGCATGCAAAATCGTGACACAAAAAATTAAAGTAATAACAAGAAAAACGGAGCCGAAACCTTACCTCATGCCGCTACGCGCATGAGTAATAAAAATAACAAGAAAAACGGAGCCGAAACCTTACTTCATGCCGCTTCGCGCATGAGTAATAATAATTATTAAACAAAACTCAGAAACACATACAGTCCTTTTAGACCTGGTAAATGGCTAAGTTACCTGCACATATCCAATTTTTTCTGTTTCCACCGTTTCTCTTTTGGTGTTTCATAATGATTGTGTTGACGTGCGCAATGCATTCCTCAGCAGTTGAGCATAGCAGGTTACACCCCCTGTATGGGCAATGGAATTGAGGAGGGTATTGATCCCCGACGGGGGGAGCGTCCACCGAAGACCGGGGATCTTTATGGGTTGCAAGTTGATGATTTGACCACTCGGCCACAGTGGCCGCAATGGTTCTTGTTCTGTCCTGTATCAGGCAAAAAATGTATGCGAACATTTAGTACCCGAAATTCGCAGTGGGATTTTTGTCCACGGGAAAAAGATGTACGGCACAATATTCATTTCCTCTGCACGACACTTTGTAATATTGCATTGTTGCAACATGATTTCAAAAACTCACAGGCTTATGCGGACCCGGTGGCTGTTTCCTCCTATCCTCATGCTGCTCTCTGTTTTTCCTTACACAGAATCTTCTTACTGCGCACTTTCGTGCCTGGCTAGCTTTCTTCTTGTCTCCGAGATTTTCCTCTGTTGAAACAATGTGGCATACAAAAAAACACTATTAACTTTGCCTAATTAAATTTTTCTGTTCACTAACACCGGTCTTCGGCTAGCATGGTACATAAATTCACGTCTTTTGTTCCAGAGTCATCACAAATGTCTTTGACCTCTTAATGAAGTTCTTTTCCCTTTTCTTGCCACAACATTCTGTTTTCAATAATTATTATTACGAGCGATCTTTTAAATTTGAATGCATATCCACCGATATTAGCAAATAATCAATGCAATGGACGCACCCTGCTTTTTTCAAACTAAGAAATGAAGCAAATTTTAAAAAGGTGTTGCATTACGCAAGGGTCCGCAAGGTAGTTGACGACCCGACTTTGAACTGATGGGTTTTCCAACCTCTAGTATTCACTCCCATATCGGAAAAGGTTGGACTTTTGTATTTATCGCTAGTGCCTACCTAGCACCTTCTGAGCCGCTTTATCCTCCCCGATAAAGTGTCTCAATTCTTCGGGAAAGAGTTCCATTGCCTCTTCCTCATTCTCGATGTTTATACGCGCTGGCGACACCAGTCGGTAATTGTAAGCACTCGGGATCCTCCTAAGCCTACCAACCGTCAGTGTTTGCGTAGACGTGTCTGATATCCTGAAAAGAGGCCAGTCCTTTGACTCGTCCTTCAATCTGAAATCGGAGGTGGTCCACGCCTCCAGGGGTGGTAACAGGAACACGCCCATCCTCGCGAGATGGATAAAGCCCAAAGCCACAGGGTAATATGGGCTTTCTTGAGATAGCGGAGTGAAAGTAAACTCTCGTCTGAAACGAGGCAGCAAAAGCACCCACCTGAACAAATGTAACGTTGGCCAAAGACTACAAAAGAAATGAGTGGTTAAACAAACATTCAGTACTCCAATATTGACATTACATTATTACAGTTATTATTATGTTACGCCCACTAACACTTCTGCTGTGATGGGTTATACCTTTTGCAGATCACACAATTACAATTATAATTGCTGTCGAAATGTGCTACAACCATCTCATGTGCTATCATTCTTTGTTTCTGTTTGATGTTATATTATTTTTATTCCCGTCTAGTTAAGATCACTGGTAGATGCCAGGAAGCTCTTTTTGGTGTGGCACCAGCATGCCCACCCAGGAAGAGCAGTGGCTTTTCCGATCCCAGGATTGGACATTAAAGGATTCTGTGTCTCTCTGGCGCAAGCCGGCTACTCTTATGCCCGTATTATTAACAATTTCTACAAAGGAGTGTGCATGTGGGTACGACCGCTTCTTGGTTTTTCAGGTTAAAGCAACAAACCATTATCATTTGATTATTCACAGCAGTATTTACCATGTCAAAATATTTTGATTTCTTATTGTTATTATTTTTACGATCTATTTTGCTATATAGAAATATTCCGATATTGCACTACATGTTTTAAACGCTGCACGTGGCAATATAAAAATATTGATATAAATGCGATATTGTGCCCTATAAACATCCATTAATCGAACAATGCAAACATGCTGGCAAAAAACGATTCGTTCTCTACTTTTCAGCAAATGTCCAACACCCACGACAGCCCAGCCAAAATGTTTCCTGAGCTGGGATCAACCCTATCAAAGTTTGTGCTGAAGGAAGTTGGAGACTACCCCATCGCGCCAAAAAATGCGATCATGCAGCAGGACACGGAGTACCTATTAGATGTAATAGGGCTAGAGTCGGAGGCTTCATTTCAGCGTAAATAACGTTACACTGCTAAATGAAAAGAAAGTATCCTCTTCCTTCCTGGTGCCATATTTCCCACTTGTGATTCAGGTTGTAACTTATGATAAACTGATTAAGGAGACTACTGCAAATGTCATAGTACTCAGTAGTCCTTTGTTATTTTTTATTTATTTATTTATTTTTTTTTTGGGGGGGGGAGGGGGGGGGCATTGACCATGTTACACACCCCACCGCAGATAAACCTAATGAACACAACAAACTGTAACCAAAATATGATTACAGTTCGTAATCATACCATATATTCAGTAATATTGAAATATTTCTTTTCTCTAGTTTCCTTCATTTGTAGCTTGTCGGCACATTGCGGGGCACGGGCAGGATCCATTGCTAAACCCTATACTAGCCAGGAGTTGGTACAATTACGAAGTGACATTGGACTGCAGCCACCTCCAGATTACGAAGGACTCAAAGTACGGGACGTGAAGTTCGAGTACATGGAACTTCAACTACCATATACAAATATTTGCTGCTGTTATTGTTTCATCTCATAACATTGTCATCGAATTTGGTAGGGCGTCTTGCTAGATAACAATTTAATTAAAAAATTCACCAGCCTTGCACATTTTGGCAGAATCACGTTGAAAAGAAATGGCATATTGAAATCTTTTACAAGCAACACATTTATGTCATTAATACAAGTAACATACATTTCCATACGTTTAAAATGTAATTAAAGACGTGTGCCATTTATGTCGTTAATAGAAAATAACAGTATGATACCTACATCGCCTATACTTTTGAAAGTTTCAAATCTCCAGATCAGATGAGACGCTCAAGGTGATAATGACAGTGACATTGACTCACGAGAAGGCGGATGCGTCCAATCGTATGCACAGATAAATGTCGGTTTGTGGAATCGGATGCTGGCTTCATAGATTTTCATAGAATTAAAGGGTATGTATTTCTTTCATTACCAAAGGAATTCAAAATTACATATTGGAAATGAGGTTCTCTTCAACTCACGGTATCAACCTTAGAGCAAGGAAGACTACACTTTTATTTTGAGGAATTGAACAAAACCGTTGTGGGACTGAATGGATTAGAAATGTAGAGACTACTTTGAACAGGGCAGACACATAGTTAGATGAAATCACAAGTACAAATAGCAAGGTCTTATGAGCGAAATCGGCTAAAATAAACAATGTTTATGTTCCAGGGATTTGCCACCAGATTTGTTCTGAGACACACCCTTGAACATGGTGGGAATTGGACCAGCAACGCAGTGGACCAGCTGAAGCGTCTTGGCGGGTGGGCCGACAGAAGCGCAGTCGTCCATATATATATCAAAAGGATCATAGAAAAATACACCGACACTTGTGGTCTTGTCACTGAGGGTAAGTAAAGCAAAATAACATAAAAGACATAACATAATTTTTTTTTTTACCCTGTAGAGTTTTTGGCATCAAATTTCTCATCACAATGTCAATGCATTATCAGTGCCTTATCGATCAAAAGTTTGCAAGAATGAATGACGTTATCACACAACATGATTCCCGATGTATATAAGACATTTCTCTCGAATACTCTTATTGATAGGAAATATATATGGTCAATAATTGAGTGATTATTTTTTGATATTATGGATTAACTAAAGGGTTAAGTATTTCATGCCTGTTTAAACTGGTTGGAAAATGACCAGTTCGTAGTGTAGCTCACTCCAAAATAGTGATTCGCATCAAGTGACTGCATAACATATAGCCAACGTCAACCAGACTACGAGGGTATTATGTCAATGAAGCAAGCTAACTATGTTGTCTTCTGTAAGGACTGCGAGACCCCAAGGAAAGAGAGAAACGACTGAGAAGTATACCCAGCGCTTATAATTACATGCTAGTGCCCCCAGCGCGGAACATTGACAGCGAAGAGGATGCGGTGGAACTCTTTCCCGAAGACCTGGGGCACTTCATCGGGGAAGATAGAGGAGTGCAGAATGAGCTAGGTGTGCACTTGCGATAAATACTACCTTGATTTATTTCATTTTAGCCGTTAATTGTAAATATTGCACAGAATTTTTATTTTATAATGATATTGAATATTTTTATTGTATATTTTGTTATGTGTTATTTTTCTCTCGGAGAAATTAGCTACTATTAAAAGCTACTCTTAAATTCGAGAAAAAATAAAGTTTCTGTATGTATGTATGTGTAATGGGACACCTTTTTTAAATTTACATCATTTATTAGTTTGAAAAAAAAAACCATGGTACATCACTTAAATTGATTATTTGCTAATATCGGTGGATATTCATTACCATCTAAAAGATGGCTCGTGATAACAACTATTGGGAAGAGAATGATGTGACAAGAAAAGGGAAAAGAACTTCGGGAAGAGGTAAAAGACAGTTATGTACCATGCAAGCAGAAGACCCATCGTTAATGAATGGAAAATTTTAAAATTTATCAAATTTCTACATTAAATTACCTTTTAGTTAATATTGGTTTCTTTTTTGCCATATTGTTTCAATAGAGAAAGATCCCATCGTTCATTTCGATCTGTAAGTTGAGAATGTCGATTAAATGCCGTTGATCCTTAAAATGTGAAAATTAAAGGGTATGTATGTCTTTCATTACCAAAGGAAATCAAAATTACAACTCAACTCACGGTATCAACTCATGGTATCAACCTTAGAGCAAGGAAGATTACACTTTTATTATGAGGTATTGAACAAAACCGTTGTGGGACTAAATGGATTAAAAATGTAGAGACTACTTTGAACAGAGCAGACACATAGGTCACATAGTTAGATGAAATCACAAGTACAAATAGCAAGGTCTTATGAGCGAAATCGGCTAAAATAAACAATGTTTATGTTCCAGGGATTTGCCACCAGGTTTGTCCTGAGACACACCCTTGAACATGGTGGGAATTGGACCAGCAACGCAGTGGACCAGCTGAAGCGTCTTGGCGGGTGGGCCGATAGAAGCGCGGTCGTACATATATACATAAAGAGGATTATAGAAAAATACTCCGACACTTGTGGTCTTGTCACTGAGGGTACGTAAAGCAAAATAACATAAAAGTCATAACATAAAAAACGAAATTTAACCTTTAGAATTTTTATCATCAAATTTCTCATTGCAATATCAATGCAATGTCAATGCCTTATCGATCAAAAGGTTTGCAAGAATGAAGGACATTATCACACATGATTCCCGATGTATGTAAGACATTTCTCTCGAATACTCTAATTGTATAGGAAATATGTAGGGCCAATAAATGAGTGTTTATATTTTGATATTACGGATTAAAGGGTTAAGTAGTTCAAGCCTGTTTAAACTTATTGGAAAATGACCAGATGGTGGCATAGCTCAACTCTAAAATAGTGATTTGCATCAAGTGACTGCATAACATTTGGCCAACGTCAACCGGTCTACGAGGGTATTATGTCAATGAAACAATCTATGTCCTCTTCTGTAAGGACTGCGAGACCCCAAGGAAAGGGAAAAGAGGCTAAGAAGTATACCAAGCGCTTATCATTACAGACTAGTACCCCCAGCGCGTAACATCGAAGGTGAAGAAGATGCAATGGAAATCTTTCCAGAAGAATTGGGGCACTTCATCGGGGAGGATAAAGCAGTTCAGAATGAGCTAGGTAGGCACTTGCGATAAATGTTAAAGTCCGTCCTTTTCTGATATAGGAGTTAACACAAGAGGTTGGAAAACCCATTTACAGTCGGATCGTCAACTACCTTGTGTAATGGAACACCTTTTTAAAATTTACTTCATTTCTTAGTTTGAAAAAAAAAAAAAACAGGGTACATCACTTAAATTGATTATTTGCTAATATCGGTGGATATTCATTGCCATCTAAAAGATCGCTCGTGATAAATAACTATTTGGAAAGAGAATGTTGTGACAAGAAAAGGGAAAAGAACTTCGGGAAGAGGTAAAAGACAGTTATGTACCATGCAAGCAGAGGACCCGTCCTTAATGAATGGAAAATTTTAAAATTTATCAAAATTCTACATTTCTTTAAATTTTAGTTAATATTGGTTTTTTTGCCACATTATTTCAATAGAGAAAAATCCCAAATACGCTTAAAAAGTTAGCCAGGCACGCAAATGCGCAGTCAGAAGATTTTGTGCCAAGAAAAACAGAGAGCAACATGAGGAGAGGCGGAAACAACCACCGGGTCCACATAAGCCTGTGAGTTTTTGAAATCATGGTGCAGCAATGCAATATTACAAGGTGTCGTGCAGAGGAAATGAATATTGTGCCGTATGTCTTTTTTCCATTGGATAAAAATACCACTCTGTGAATTTAGGGTACTAAATGTTCACATTCACTTTTTGCCTGACACAGGTCACAACAAGAACCATTGACGTTGCTGCCACCGTGGCCGAGTGGACAAATCACCAACCGGCAACCCATACAGATCCCCGGTCGCGGTGGATCCCCCCTGTTGAGCATCAATTCCCCACTCAATTCTGTTGCCCATACAGGGGGTGTGACGTACTTTGCTCGACTGCAGAGGAATGCAATTCACATGTCTACGCAACGAGACACGAAAAGCGAAATGATGGAAACAGCAAAAATTGGATATGTGCAGGTAACTAAGCCATTTACCTGGTCGAAAAGGACTGTATGTGTTTCTGAGTTTTGTTTAAGAATAAACAAAATACAAATGGTATGTTTTCTAAACCCCGCAGATGATGCCACGTGAGAACTTTTGATTTGCAAAAATGTAGCATATTGAAACTCGAAACCTCTAACATTTTGTCTTACACAGGTGACGGCAAAGAATTCCCAACATTGGATGGGCTCCGCAACCACATCAACTCTGCGCATCTGCCCAAACGATTTAGATGCCAATGGTGTCCATATGCAACGGCGCAGAGGGGGGGGGGGGGGGGGGGGGGGCACTTGAAAAGACATGTTGCGAGGGCACATGATGATCGGGACCTCCCATCCCAAAAAAAATGGAGGCATGAACAGTAAATTGTAATGTTCCTAAAAAATTTGACTCCCAAGAGAGCTAAAAGTCGTAATGAGAGATACATTCCAACTTTGCTTGTGCAATATATGAATAGGTTTCAATTGAATGGTCACACCACCTCATTTACTTTCCGTGGCTTCTTTTTACCCATACGACTAAGCCGACCAGTGGTGGTGTCACAGCCTGTAAGTGTGTGAAATGCCGAGAGTAGGTTACATAAATCAGGGCCTAGCTTCTCTACGACATGATGGATTGGAACATAACCAAGTTTGTCCTTCACACCCGTGCGGAACCATAGCTGTTCACATCCCAAGGATCTATACGCGTACACACACAGCACAGCAACGTCAGTGTCGGGAGACTGCACGACAATTCTTCTGTGGTCACATGCAGAATGTTGAGCTTGTACCAACATTCTTGTACCCGCTTCCTCATGGTCTGACTTCAGTTCATGCACGTTACATTGCTGGCCTCTGATAACAAGGAAGGCATCTCTCTCACCATTAAATCCACCTCCTAACACAAGTTGCTGGTCAGGCTTCAAGTTTGACTGCACCAATTCACATCAAACGTCACTAAGAAACACTTGTAGACTTGCCTTGTTCTTGGGGTTATTGATGTACTTCTGCCATTGCTTAGGTGTAGAAGTATTTGGCCCTGTAATCTTTATTTCAAACCCAGATGAAGCACCTCGCCTTTTCCTCTCGCCACCTTTAATAGAATCTGGCCTGTCATAGCGGTCAAACACAACATCTACGCGGTTACAGTTGTTCTTACTCAGTGGTGCAGTGATGATTTGAAAGTATTTACTGGCTAATTCTCCAAAAGTGCGAGCCCCTGCTGATTTTGCTGCTTGGACCGTCGCTATTACGTCAATTATATGTGCTGAATTATATGTGCTGTGGACATTGTGTCATCTTGCGATGGTAGTCTAGGTAGAACCTCTGTTACTTTCTCCAATTCTGTGAGAACTTGTGACTTTGTGCACTTTCTAAGTGTACCATCAGAATGCGCCAACGAGAAGGGGACCGAAGATAACTCATAGGAGAGGACATATCGTTGATCTACCTCCGTTGACTTGGGAGCTATATTAGCAGTCTTGCAAACAGATCTCGGTCTGAACTCATAGCAACAATCCTGCAAAATCAACTGAACAGGAAACCTGAAGACACGAAAAAAGAGTTATAGCTATGTCAGTGAGTTAGACATTGAAACTTCAAAAATATTGATTCCGACAAATTTTAAGTATTGACTGGAAATTTTGGGCAAAGCAAGCTGCACTGTTGCCAAGAAAATCCCCCTACAACTTCCACAGAAAACGTATATACTGCCCAGCATTCATTTACCAAAAACCATGCCTCATTTCAGACGTGATTTCACTCTAACACCGCTCTCTCAAGGAAGCCCGTATTGCCCTGTGGTTTTGGGCTTCATCCACCTAGCTAGGATGGGAATCTTTCAGTTGCCACCCCTGGAGGCGTGGACCACCCACAATTTCACAGTGAGAGACGAGGCAAAGGATTGGCCTGTTTTCAGGATTTCAAAAACAATCCCGTAGCCAATCACTGACCCCACAATTCGTTAGTACGAACACCCTAGAAATGTTGCATGGGTATCGGTTTATCATATTATAAATTATTAAGACAAACCTTTTGTGTTGTGGGGGTGCTACGTTTTTAGTTTTCTAGGACTTATTTGAAGATCAGCTCCTAGATTAAGGGTTGTTTGTGTAGAATATGTCATTTGTTTTGCATATAGTCGTAATTCTTTTCACCTGTGGTGATATTAGTGTATAAAGGCCTGTTACGTTAAAAGAAACAAAGATGGAGCCTTTTTTACCTTAGGTCCCTCCTATGGCTTTTGCAAAATCACAAATTGTCTAGAGTTGAATTATTTTTTTATAACAACTTCACCTTTGCACATTTGTATCAAACAGACATTAAAGTATTCTACTTGTTCCAGCAGCTATTCTGGTATCCTTGATTTAGAGTACCATTAAAACACTGATCTTCAAATCACAACACTGCCGTGATCTTCAATTTGACAACAATGTACCAGGATTGGTAACCAGGTGTTATAGAAATTGTACATGTTGATGAAAAAATATCCTTTTACCATGTAAAACTTCACATAAATATTAAGGTGAAACCAATTGTCTACTTGTGTAAAGTATGTGTAAACATTTTATCAACTCACTCTTACACATTAAAATGTTATTGAGACACGTACTGAGCATGTGTCTTTCATGACTATTTTGCAAAACCCTGATTAAAAATGACGGTAAAAGGCGATTACTCGCATATTTCTAAGCCAGTCGACGGCAAAAGCTACCGAGTAATGCCTCTTACCAGTTAGTATGATTGATTCCATATTTAATTTTAACCCCATTCTTATCATACCCCCATTCCCACCATACCCTCATTCCCTTTATAACCCCATCCCCATCTTCATCCATCCAACTATTTCCATTATACCTCCATTTCCGTCATTATTTTCCCATTATATCACCATTCCTATTTTAATCCAATTTCCATCACTTATCATATCCCCACACCCTTCATATCCCTATTCCCATCATATCCTCATTCACATCGTACCCCCAGTCCCATCATATCCCAAATTTACACCTATATGCTTAAAACTAGATATGATATTAGAAGCACAGTTTTTGTGGTGTCGGGACAGAAATACATGCAGTCACCTCAAAAATTTCCACCTGAAAACTAATTGAAATAGTTCATCACGATTTGTCGGTAAATTATCGTGGCAAATGCAGACATGACACACCCGACCACTGAGAAACCAATTACATAACGAACTGAAACAAAACTATGATTTCAATTCACTATCCAGAGCATGTCGGCTCATTGTGGGGCAAGGACCGGGTCATTAGTTCAACCACAAACAAGCCAGGAGTTGGCTCAATTGCGTGAAGACATGGGGGTGCAGCCACCAGCAGAATACAAAGGTCTCAAAGTTGGGAACGTGAAGTTCGAGTACGTGAATTTTAACTACTTTAGACATATTTTTGCTGATGTAACTGTTTCATTACTTTAAATTCTCATCCAATTTGGTAGATAAGGCATTTTACTAAATACCGTTATTAATTTCAAAACTTAACCAAACTTGTTAAAGTCAGCAATCTAACATTGAAATGAAATGACATGTTCAAAGGTTTTACAAGCAACACGTTTTTGGCATGATGTGCATATAACATACATTATGTGTGCGATTTATGTTAAAAATACTGAAATATTATACTGACATTGACTACACTTTTGGAATATTACAATCTCCAGATCAGATGCATCATTCAAGATGGTTATGACTATAACGTTGACGCACGAGAAGGCCGATGCGTCCAATAGAATGCATAGGTATTTATGCCGGTTTGTTTACAGTTTGGGGAAGATGCAATTTTAGGTTATAATAATGGCAGGTTTCGTACACTTTCCATGACCTAGAGTAGATCAGTTGGTTTAAGGTATTAAGTGATTTTGTACATTGAACATAGCTTTCCCTGACTTTCCACGACCCACACTTCAATTTCGTGACTTTCAAGGCCTGGAAAATTGAAATATAGTACAAGTTTTATAATCAGCATTTAGAAGACTGATGGATCGCCAATTCTTGTGCAGCAACCGATCCCCCTTCTTGAAGATCAGGGAAATCAGCGCTACACGTTGAGAAGGGGAAAGAAGCCCAGAGGCAAGGAAAACATTAAAAACCTCAACAAGATCATCACCCAAGACGTCCCAAAAAAAAACCAAATAAAACTACTGGGAAAGCCCATCCGAGCCAGGGCCGTTCCCTTTGGCCATCCCACGCAAAGCAAGCAGAACTTCCTCTACCGATAGCGGGCCCTCGCAAAGGGGAACCTGGTCAGGGGGGAGACGAGCCGACAAGTTGTCCAGCAGGCGAGACTGAACCACAGGATCGGTAGGGGAGGCAGTGAAGAGGGTGGAATAAAAGTCATGCCATGAATCCAGGATGCCATTCAGACTGGACACAGTACTACCATCAGGCAATTTCATAGCTGCTATCCATGAATTCGCACCACGCTTGGCTTCAGACCACAAGAAAAATTTAGAAGAGGATTCCCCCTCCTCAGCCCATTGAATACGCGAATGAACCCTGGCACTCTTCGCTGCAATTTGGTCAAGCGACGCCAATTGAGAAAGTACAGACTCATAGGTGCAAAACAGGTGAGTGGCCCCCTTATCAATTTGGTACTTTAAGATAAAATGCGGAGGACGAGAGTAATGTTTTGCGCTCTTTCCTCTCCTTGGCAAGCCGGCAACAATGGAGGACGGCTACACCTCTGATCTCGACTTTCCCGCGGTCCCACCACGCAGCAATCGTAGGGAAGGAAGACTTCCGAGCACGCCACTGAGACCAAAAGTTTTGGACAGCAACCAAAAAGTCAGGATCGCCAAGGACAGAGCAGTTGAGTTTCCAGCGCCCAGGGCCGCGAGGAATGAGAGTAGGCGGAGGGCAAACAAGCAGAACAGCCTAGTGATCAGAGGAAGGACAGGGTACCATGCAAGAGGACTGGGTAGAGGCCAACCAAATGGTGGGACAGCCAAAGAAATCAATCCGGCTGGAAACCGAACCATTCCATCTTATCCAGGAAAAACCCCTCTCCGAGGGGTGAAAATGTCTCCAAATGTCCGTCATACAACACTTCCGAAACAGGGACCTCAACGACCCGCAGCTATCGTGGGAATGGCCAAGAGCGTTGGAGTCGCGGCGGTCAATAGACCGATTGAAAACAGCATTGAAATCACCACCCATCACCGTAGGAACAGCCGGGTCAATCATATCCTCAACGTAAGTGTAGAAAATCTCCCTGTCGGGGTTCCTGTTGAGGGCATAAACACATGCCACCCTGAAAACCACCTCTTGACACTCGAACTCAGCGAGGACAAAACGCCCCTCCCTCTCAGCCCACGAGTTGACCAAGCAGGCAACTGGGCTAAAAAGAATGATAGAGCCACACGCGTGGGCCGTGCCAGGCAAGGAGACCGCCTGGAAACCCACCGAAGAAAACCACAAAGACCCCTCCGCACATGACAGAACATGAGCCTCCTGCTGACAGACAAAATCCGGCCTTAAATCAACAAGCCACTGAATAAAGGAAGCCCTTTTAACGGCATCACGGATGCCGTTGGTATTAACAGTAACAAATTTGAATGTACCAGATTAAGAAAGGATAACTCACTGGGATGTGCCAGAAGGGGCTGTGGGAGCACGACAGGCCCTTTGTGGCCGGGGGGGGGGGGGGGGCACATTAGGCCTGACGTCGTGCCTAAACACTCGACTTCCAATTTTCTTAAATTTACCAGAGAGGCTACACCCCTTGTAAGCCTCCCCTACCTCTTGAACAACACAAGAGGGCTGAGCTGACTCAGTCCCTCTCGAGGTCTCCACGATCATCACCGCAGGATCGGCCTCCTGAACCACATCACCGGTGTCGCCACCATCAACTACATTATTTTGAACAACTACATTATTATGCACTTCATTATTTAGTACACTTTCACTGTTTTCATTGTTTAAGTTACTTTCAACATTACTTCCATTATTTAGAGTACTTTCATTTTCATTACTTTCATTATTTACAGTAATTTCTTCATTACTTCCACTATTCAAGTCACTTTCATTTTCGTTACCATTATTTAGAGTATTTTCTTCAACACTAACATTACTTTCATTATTTAGAGCACTTTCTTCAATACTAGCATTACTTTCTTCGTTATTCTCTAAAATAGTACTTTCATTGTTGTTAAAGACATATACGGACACCACAGTGCCCTCGTTGGGGTCACTGGCGGCGTCCCCCTCAATTGCAATTTGCGCGCCAACCAAATACCCCTCATGATCCAACACGCCCTCTACTGGCAGAGTCGCCCCCGCGGGATCCTCAGACACGTTCTCAAACTGCCCCTCCTCCATATCGACCACACCCTCATGCTTAGCATACTCCCCTGCCGAGGCAGAATTTTCGGACAAAAGTGGCACACTTTCAGCCACGCCTACACCAACGGACTCAGGCTCGAGAGAAGCGGACTCCGCCGCAGCGCCTTGCAGAGCGGGAAACTGGGCTTCGTCTGGGTAATGCACCTCTACCTCCGGAACGTTTCAAGGATTGGGACAGTTCCGCGCGAAATGCACCGTTTGGTGACAGCGACGGCACCTATCTATATTGGGCAATTAGCCGATTTATGGCCCTGAACTGCACATAAATTGCAAACTACAGGTTGGCCTCGATACCACAGACGACATAAATACCCGTCAATGGTCACCTGGCGCGGTGGGGTCGATTCGATGGCCATCGACACCAGCCGCGTCCCAGTATACACGTCAGGACAGGAAACATAAGCTTGTTTCCTTACCCGTTTCTCCTACCCATAATTACTTGGGACATCCTCAGGGATGTAGCTAAGATATCCAACAGGTGGAATTTTGTTCAGCACAGGCGGAAAATTTTGCTAAAAAAAAAAAGAGAGAAAGAGTTAACCAGACAGTTTTCCAGGCGGAAAAAATCAAGAAAACTCAGTCCTCAGGCAGTTATTTTTTCCGCCTTCCGGCTATTATTTACATCCCTGATCCTTGACCAACGCATCAGATTCCTCGAAGGGATAATAAAAAATGTGGATCATGGTCACTGGGGACCCATCCCCGAGGACGGGACACCATAATCCAAAGAGCCGCACCCCGGTCAGTTCCTTTGCCGACCTGAAGCTCTCCTCGGTACGGAAAGTAATACGAATAACTTTAACTTTAACTTTAATTAACATAATTGCCTTTAGCAAGCTAATCCGGCAATGGGCGGTCAGAACACGGAAGCTCATGACATTGACAGCGAAGGAATAACCTCGTACGCAATCTGTACACACTCCACTCCCTGGAAAACCTTCAACACCTCCTTCAAGATTTCCTCTTTGCTGCTACCGTTCAGCTTGCGACCACACTGCACGTTGAGTGTGCGAGGGAGGCGCATGATGACAAACAAAAGAGATAAGCAAGCAAAAGCGCAAAAGCGGCGAAAAAAGTGCGAAAAAAGCACGAAAAGAGAACCCGAAAAAAAAGGAAAAAAGCACGAAGAAAAGAACACGAGAAATGCCCGGAAACACGCCGAAAAAAGCACGAAAAATGGGAGCCGAATAAAAAACGTAAAAAGCCGACACGAAAAGCGCAAAAGGCGCGAAACCGACGAAGAAAAAAGTCGAAGGCAAATGAGCAAAAAGGAAAGCGAAACCACAAAAGCAAAAGGCTATTGTTGTACAGAAAAACGAAGCAAAAACCAGAGGTTATTGGCGCTAATTACAATAATTAGAAAACGCAACAAAAACCTAGCGCTTTTGTTGCAAATACAATAGACGAAAAGCAGAATAGCTTTGGCGAGTGAAACTACAAATTACTAATTAAACACAACAAAAGCCTAGCGCTGTTGTTGGAAATACAAGAGAGAAATGAAGCACAATAGCCAAACGGCTAGAAGTGCTGATTACAAGATAAAACTAGAACTAAGAACCAAAACAGAACATTAAGGGCTAAAAAAAACGGTAACGGGGAAGAGAAAAACCTGGACAACCCAACCAGCGAAAAATAATCCCAAACAAAAGCAGAAAATACACCAAAAACCCGGAGCCAAACAACAAAAGAAAACAAGGACAGGTCACACCTCAATTTGAAGTGAGACCACAAGAAAAATTGAAGACCCCCAAAATGCAAAGAAAAGACGCTAGCTAGGGAAACAAACCCCTTTTGCGACATAGTTGAAGTATTGTTTGTGGCTTACAAGTCAAGAAACCGCTTAAAGATCGCCACCAAAGTCGGAGCTCCAAAAAGCGTGTCTATCCACTGAGCTATCAATTTGTCTTGTGTTGCACCACATGTAGTCCTGTTTGTCCAGTGGCATATGGTTCTCTTCAAGGTACTATTTTGTTACGTAGGACTGTAGACTGTCGAGCTAGGAAGTTCGAATCCGGTGGTCTGATTTATCATTCCCTTTTCTCTTTGCTTGTTTCCATGTTCGTTGCTTGCTTGTTTTTCTTGGGAAAAAAGGGATTAGCTGACTGATAAAATACCAATGTACTCCCCATCTTCCACACCGTTTCAGGAACTAAACAACGTTCAGCCTAACAAGGGTTACGGAAGTTATCTTAGCAAGAACGTTATTGTATAAATCCTCAATGTTAAGCAAATTAAGTCGATTGTTTTCACCATAGACTTTTCAGGTTTAAAAGAAGAGCGGAAACTCGTCTGATACAGACGTAGTTTGACCAAACAACAAAAAAAACATTTGGAGAATCCGGATATCGATCCCGGTTCCTCCCGCATGCGAAGAGGGCACTCTACCATTTGAGCTGATAACTCATTACTGATGTTTAACCTTATATATAAGCTGCTTCTCCGTATTTCTAGGAAAAGTAGTCCTCTCTCATTTTTTTGTCCACACTTATTTTCATGGGCCTTAATCACGCCCCGCCATTTTGTATAAACACAAAACATTTACCCCGTTAAGCTTCGCAGTGGAAAAGTTGAAAACGAGGTTAAGCGAAAAAAAAACATTGTATTCTCCGGGGAGTCAACATGGTCGCCGTGTCATTAAGGCCCATGCAAGGCATAATGAATTGAGCACGTAACGTATTCCGATCCTTGCGCAATCTTCTACTGGTAGAGTACTACATGTCATTGTGACTTATGCAGTGTGAAATAGATTAGTAAATGGGAACATTATTCGTATCAATAACAAAATTCTCGATTGTCATTGGTCATCCACGCGCCTATTTCTTACGTAATTGATTAAATGGACAGTGTCCCGGCTCACGGATATCATCGTGTTTTCATGATTATGGCCAGAAGCAAAATAGGGAGAAAAGAAAATCATCAAAAGTGTTGGACGCAAAGAAATATGAAATTAGCAGTAATCACAGCTTATGGAGACGCGTTCGAAGGAATTTCCGGCGGAAATGAGCCCCTGAAAAAAACCAATAGGGGCGACCATTTGAAAGACTCTCAAATTGTACTGCACATAAACCACAGGACAACCAACACGAAATTAGGATTGCGTTCTTCGAACGCGATAGAGACAAAATAACGTCTAAAAACTCTCAAAATTCAACCAGAACTTATGATTGAAACTTTGATTTCTTGACCGCCTGTAAAGAAATTAAAATTATTGAATTATGGGAGAGGGGGGGGGGGGAATGGGTGAGAAATTAACAAAATTCCCTTTTTTTTTTCATCTCCCCCCCTTAGTGAATCTGGATTTTTTCAGGTCCCCCCTGTTCTGTTGGGGAAGAATTTCAATACCCCCCCCCCACCCCACCCCACTATTAATCTGATTTCTATAAAATAAAAGTTGTATTATATGAATCCATACCATTTTTTTGTGGGGGCACGATGATGTGATGGCTAGCGTGTTGGTTTTCAGATCTAAAGTAGGTGAAAATTTGGGGGTGACTGTATGGCTGTCTTGATATTAAAAACTATGCTTCAAATATCATATTTAGTTTTAAGCATATAGGTGTAAATTTGGGATATGATGGGCCTGGGGTATGATGGGAATGAGGATATAATGGGAATGGGGATATGGGGGAGACTTAAACCTGTGTAAACCAGACATAAAAGCAATAAAACCATAACATGTTGTAACAGGAAATGAAAAAAAGTTTAGAATAATTTTCAGTAAATTTATTAATAAATAGTTATTACAACTTATGGCATTTTGAAGAACTACAGTTAAGACTTTAATAGTTGTTAATTACTATGACAACCAAGACTCAACTGGGCTATATAAAGATTTACTGCAATATACAAAACCACTACTACTGAGCAACCCAGAAACCGGGAGTGGTGGGTGGGTTGACTCACTTACAAGGATTACAGGAGACGAACTGATAACTACAGGAAACTACTAACAGTTCTTCAACTTAATGTCCACGTAGCAGATAAGGAAAATTCCTTTGGCTAGGGTTACAGACACTAATTAATACTTTTAACGTCAATCACTAAAACCCTCCAGTTTAATACTGTTACAATCCGGTAATATGTTTAGTGGTGGGTTAAAACTTTAAGTAATGTCGTGTACAATTATGGCAGTACCAAATAAAGAAATTAAAATTATAAATCATGCTCCATGACTGCACCAAAATACTGTGCAAGGCTGTGCTCTTAGAAGAATCATAGAGAGCCCAAAGGCTCCCAGCCATGTAATCTGGGGTGCCCTGCTCTTTTTGGTATACTGTAGTTATGTTTTCGCTTTTTTATTTAAGACATCATCTGTTTAAAATTTCAAGACCCCCCTCCATAACAAAAAAATTTCCCCAGGACCTCCCTTTTGCAATGGCTAAAATTTTAGGTCCCCCCATTTTCTCACCCACCTCCCCCCCCCCCCTCCCATAAATAATGAACGGTCCCTAACTACTTGAAATAATTACCTTTCTTATGGTTAACTGGTAAAAACTCTTGAAGGACTGCTTATGTAGGCTGGGGCTAAACTGATAAGTAATAAATAGGACTTATTTATTACAACCTTGACATAAATCAAGCTTGAAATTAATAAGTTTGAAAAGGATAATGGGGAAGAATACATTGCTAAATCTGGACAAGTGAATGCTGGTAATGATGCCAACAACAATTATATCAAGGAAAAGATGAGCAAGCTATAATTTTGGAGTGCATGAGGTGCAGGATTGCAGAAAATTAATTCAGTTTGTTTTTAGAATGAAGCATGATACAATGGGATGTATTGTTATTCAATGAGATAGAAATATAATTTCCATTGCCATCACACACTTTAGTGTAATTTTGGAGAGATACTGAGAAGGAAATAAGCTTAGTAGACAGGAGACTGGAACTGCTTTCTTCTGAAATAAAACTGTTGAGAACCAGAAATAGAGGAAATAACCCAAGAGAAAAAACGGAAAAGAGGAAATTTAGTGTACAGTGGGGAAATAAAAAATGTCATTAACAATTAAGCTTAAAATAACAATCATTAAGCTTATCACGTTTTCATAGAAGCACATGGTTTTGAACGGGTTGTGTTGGCAATTTTTTGTGACAAGACATAAGCTTAAGCTTAACTTAAACTTACGACAAAAGGTGGCAAGGAGAGAAAGGAATAAAAGCAAAAAAAAAAGGAGAAATATAAAATTCATTAAATGTATTTCATCGACTTCATTTAAGCTTTATAATTACCTTGTTATCTTTTGCCGCGAGTGAACCTTCTGAAACTTCTCCTCTTCTAAAGGTAGAAGCAAATGTGGTGTTTAAAAGCTTAAATAAAAAGAAAACATTCCCGAAATAGAGGAAGGAAAAAGTGTGTTGTTTTGTAAGTAATATTTCACCTTGTTTGTTGAGCAACGGATGAGCAAAGACGGAGAACTTTTTGACCAAAGACAAACGTTTTCACGTCCGTTTTCACAAGAACGATGCAAAGCGTCGTGTGAACCAGTTGTTTACCGCCTTTTCATGATGGTAGCCGCTACATCCCTTGAACGGTGGCCGCGCCAGAAATGGCGGGAAAATGGAAAGCCTGTGGCAACGGGCGATGGGACTCGAACCCGAAGAAGACATATATCGGGACTCGAACCCACAACCGGAGAAACTCGAGAAGATTGCGGGTTCGAGTCCCGTCGGAGATATTTTTTTTTCTTTTCGTCTCAAATATTTTATTCTTCTACCTTTCTAGAATCAACGTACTAAAAACGTAAGGTGAAAGTCTAAGTATTCGTCCAGAAAAAAATTGATAAAAAACAGGAAGAGAACGAGTACGTACATGTACCTTGGGTTCGTTTTTTAAACGTTTCATTTTCTGAGTTTTTCTGAGGGTAAAAAAGGGTAAGATTTGCGACATTTTAAAATAAAATAACCCAACAATTATTTGTTGGAATATCAATTTTATTTAATTTTGTTTTTCAATTGCCCTTTTCTCCAGAAAATAAAACTCCCCATTCTCCATTGGATCGGGGGTTTAGAAAACGTCTTTCCCAGTCCGTACACTTGTTTTCGCGCTTCGGCGGGCTTGTCAGCAGTTCATTTTCCAGATTTTTAACACGACTTTAATTTGAATCCGTCTTCTCCGATTGTGGGTTCGAGTCCCTATATTTATATTTGGCATTATTTCCCTCCTCTAATTCAATAAATTGGCCTTGTAGAGTTGCGGGTTCAAGTTCCAAAATATTTTACTGTTTTCCTTTAGTTTAATGGATCGGATTGTGGGATCATTTCTAGACAAACTGTGTTGTTTAGAGCGTCGAAAAACGTAAATCTATATTGAATGATTTTGAATCTGTCTTCCATAACACAGATTGTTTATAAGCTTACATTATCAAGTGAAATACCAGGAATCAGCATAAAAGCTTTCTGTGCATACAATTTATCTGCAGCTTGAAATGTTGTTCCCATAGCTTCATTATGACATTCCACTTTTTAGCCGCACCCCCGCTATAAAGGAAGGACATGTTTTTTCTTCAAAGAAGCCGACAAAATTGGCCTACTTACTAAAAGTCGCATGGAATGGAATTCATGATATCAGACGTATATGCAAACAACAAATCAAGTACGTTGATTCTAGAAGGGACGAATAAAATATTTGAGAAGAAAAAAAGAAGAAAAAAAAATTACACCTCCGACGGGACTCGAACCCGCAATCTTCGGCTTTCACAGATTGTGCTCACCAGGCACTCCGATAGGAGGCCGACGCCTTATCCATTAGGCCACGGAGGCGAGCTGTTTATTCCGGTGAAAAAAGAGCTTTAGGTTTGTTTTCGTAGCAACAATAAGGAACAAAAGGCGCGGTCACCAAGCCTTCCGATAATCTCGTGATTTTTGCAAGGAAGAAAGCAAAATGGTGAGTATGAACATCTACATCTACAAATTTCAAATTTAATCTATAACAGGTTAAAAAAATTAAAAAACAGATTAACAAATGCATTTCAATGGGATATTTTCCCTGCAGCAAGGTTAAAACAGCAAACTTTATGTTTATTGCAATGGAGATGCGTAAAAGAATTGACTAGAACAGTGATGTTCCTTTCAGGTTGTTTCAGATCGATGAACTTCTGATTGATCGAACCTTGAAACCGCCGAGCTTACATGTATTTAAGATTTTTGCACTGTGTGCTTGTCACCATCTGTTCCATTTCTGTAACGTCGTTTATAAGCTTTCTTGCAGTTTTGCCGAATGAAAATGTGAAAGGTCCAAACATGCTTCAAGCAATGCGACAGCACACTTAAATTGTCTTTTCTTTCTTCTTGTCCAGACTGCTCCTCTGCCTCACGGACTAGACAAGATACCAGATGTACAGGGATACCTTGTGATCAATTCTGATGGAGCAGTGCTTGCTGTAAGTGTTAAGCTGAGAGATCAGATGACTTTCCATGGCTCCACTACAATAATTAGTGAATCAGCATTTGAAATGGTCAAAAAAGATGTGCCTCAGCAAATATGCTAAGCCTCAGAATCTCTCTATATATTTATGAGTCTTGTAATCTTGGTGTTTAAGTATTAGTGGCCATCTGAGGCAGGGTATAGGTAAGGGAAGGGGGTTACGCTGGGATGTAGATAGGACATTAGGCAGATACATGTAATAGTGAACTCCTAAGAGTCCTGGTCTGATTGTGTTTTAATATCCTTTGTTGCAGTCATCTGGTGACCTTGAAAATGATGAGAACATAGCAGGAACCATCACTAAGATGCTTCAAACAGCAGCCAAGATTCCAATATCGGGGGACAGAACACAGACTTTTAAAAGAATGTCTGGTAAGTCTAGTTTACATAGAATAGCTAGACTTCATACCTATAATCACACTTAGGAAGCTTACCATTTGTCAGACTGGCCGGCTGGACCACTCAGTTTGTAAATATTATAACGTTATTTGTCAGACCTGGTCGGCCGGACTGGTCAATTCAAAAATGGTATGCACTCTATTGATGGACTTGTAGAAACAGGTCTTCAAAAATCTGTATTCTAGTTACTAACTAGCCAGTTCTGACAAATTAATGGTAAGTGCCCTTAGTAATGAAACAAACAACAAAGCAAAAGAATAACATTCACTGGTCTTCCACAATAATTTATCCTTATTTTCTGTTTGAAGCAGTACAGAGTTCTGTGAGAGTGCTTAATGTCAACAAAACAAGAGGGGGGCTTATAATCGATAATCGGAAGTACAGGTATTTTTTGCTTACAGGTAGATGGGCCTATAACTGGGGGGGGGGGGGGGGGGGGGGCTTATAAGCAGTAGTTTACAGTACTGATGATATCAAGTCCCTGGTTTGGTCAGATAAGTTGTGATGTTATTGGCTGTCAAATTTCAAAAAAAATGTTAATTCAACATGTATTTCTACTTGCAGTGTATTTTGAGGACTTCACCCTGATGGCAACAGTGTCCAATCAAAAAATATTTGTGGTTAAAAGACCCTCGAAACAGGACAGTGAATAAACAGGCATACAAAGTGCTTAATGATGTTATCACATATCAAGCTAATTAAATTGCTATTCGAGAAAAAGAAAAGAAAATGAAAATATTTAGTGGTGGAGAAGGTACAAATTGCAAGCTCCATCGATTCCAATTTGATCAAGGGACTTATTCATTGGAATAATCAGCCAAGGAGCATCACATGTTGGCAGCAATGTCCCAGAATGAGCTGGATCACTCTGCAAGGAATACTGTACTCCTTTTCCCATGCTCCCAATCCAATAGACCAGTTTCAATATATTAAAATCCATACTTGGCTCTGAGGCTTGGGGGAGCATTGAACTATTCATTTCTTTTGTTTTATTCCCCCAAGCCTCGGAGCCAAGTATGAATTTTAATATATCGAAAATGGTCTATTCCCCTTGCTGGCCGCTCAAATGCAAGACTGCCAGCAGGTTTCTAAGTAACAGGTTATGGTGCTTTGCATTCATGTACATCGTTGCATAAAGGATCAGATTGATTATTTATAACGATCTTATTTTCTGTAAAAGTATTTTGTACCAAATAGAAATAAAAATAGTTTAATTACTCATGCACATTATGCACTTCCAGTTCATAGCTTTGCCATATATACACTTCCAGTTTCTTGACTTTCAGCTACTCTCACTTTTGGTTCTAAACAATAACATTAGCAAAACAGCATTACTGAAGTGTCACAACACCATCTCCTACAACCCTTGTTACATTGCTAATGTTCACGTTAGGTATATTAACACACAGAAGAATCACTGACTTCCTTGTGGTACAGCCTTCATTTATAAAACAATCAATAGTAACAACATGGCTTGCAGAAACAATGACTGAATGAAAGGAATAACTCTTCTCCATGTCGGACATCTTCTTATCTTGTTTAAAATATGCCATAAAACTTTCTTACACATGCGCATGAGAATAGGCTACTTGGAGCCTCTTGTTCTTTGAAAATGAGTGCCTTTCCATTTGACTGATAAAAAAAAGCCACCACTGTGGACATTTGTAAAAAATTGTATTGAAGAGTACCTAGACTAGGTTTCTGTCTGGTCTAGTATTGCCATCCTCAAGACTGAAATTAAAAAGGCAGATTATTAACTAACTTCCATCTTCAGCCATGTCTCAGAGGGCCCGTGATTCTCCCAGGGTGGTGAGAATTGTGATTGCATCGAGACACCCACGGCTTGAGACTGAGCCCAGATATTAACAGAACAAAGCAAATTTCACCAACTAGACATTTCCCTTATGTGATTCGATTCATTTGCTTGCAAACTTTTTTTGGAAATTGGTGAAAAGCCATTTTGTTTTTCTCCAAAGGTTAATGTGAGTCATGCTAAGGTCTTGTTCAGAAATAACTCATTCCTCCTTCAACACTTTAATTTTGTCTCAAAGTAATAAACTATTACTAGCAGTAATCGGAGATTATGAAGATGCATTCAAAGGAACTTCCGGCGGAAATGAGCCCCTGAGAAAACAATAGGGGCGGCCATTTGGAAGACCGTCTACCAAAAAATCTCAAAGTTTACTGCATGTAAACCACAGGACAACCAACACGAACCAAATCAGAATTGCGTTCTTCGAACGCGATAAATATTGTCATTAGCACAATAACAAAGTAATAACAGTATGTACAAATAATAAGGGGGTTAGTTTCTTAAAAAAACTGTTGTGCTACATGTACGTTAGTGGGAGAGTGAAGGACAAAAATTTGGTTTTGTTAACTGTGGAGGCGGTATGCATGTCTTGGAATGCCTCACAGGGTTGGCTGAGAAAACAACAGAACGATGGACCCTAGCCCTGAAAACAATACATGTGCATGATAACCTGGTCCAATTAGAGGTTCTGAAGAGGTGCGTGGCTACTGGGAAATTGGCCACTGTAAGGAGATTCAAAAGTGCTAGTGAAATGGTGAAGAGCTTGCCCTCGAAACATTAGCTTTTGAATCTCTTCACACTGGCCAATTTACCTTAGTTATCAACGTTTACAAACTGAGTATAAAAGAATACTCTATAAATGTGATATAAAACCTTTTTTTATACCTCAGAGTTTTTATTTTCCAGTCAAGAGTACATTTTATTACAACAAATATATTAAATACTATTTTTGAAAATTTACACCCTATTAATGAGCCAAATGCCGTAATTCAGATAATTAAGATTGTACACCATGCCACTCCCTTTTCCTACAATGTAGCTATCGTCTACTCAAATTTCATTACCAGTATATTATACCATAATATTAATACCTAATAATTATCATTGTTCACTTAAATTATTATTAAATACCCATCAATTATATGTTAAATAAGGATCAATACGTCTAAGTGCATGGAGATAAGAAATTTCTCTTTGAGTGTCTAACTTGATATTATCAAGTAAGCATAATGAAATAGCGAGTTATCAAGATGGAGACAAGAATAAAAATTTAATATCTTTACGAGCCAATTGTAGTATTCTGTTTATTATATAAATGACACTAACTATACTGTACATGTAAAAATTTAAGTGATTTGTTTTCCGAATATTTACAAACACTTTCTGAAGATTGTGCTGTGACTCATACACTGACAAAGTCAACACTGAATAAAACCTTTGACCCGAAGGATTTATTCTACGCTCTGGTGGCTTTCATGGTGCACATAGGTATGTATAATCATCCATTTAATCAGCTGACTGAGACAACATTTTTCACGGGAAAATTTCCCGCCAGAGTTATCTACTTGCTTCTGATTGGTCTAAACAACAAAATTAAATGGGTTAAGTCATAGCTTGCACATCCACCGAACCGTGAAACCCTCCCTTTAATGCATGAGTCAATTTGAAAGATATATAATTATTGTAAAACAGTGCCATACATAGAATCTCTTGAAAGCGACCTTCTCCAGTTACTTACACTGTACAAGACTGACTGTCCTGTTGAAGAGTTTTCATGTAATGGTCATTCTGTAGAATTGTTTTCTACAAAATTTATATTAAAGTTAATGCACGAGTCAATTCCAGCGATGCCTATCCCCACCCGGGCATTAGTTGGCATTATTTTTCTCACATTTAGTTTCTGGGGGTTGGGCATTAGTCTAACCCCAGGGCATTTGACACCCTTGTGTTTTGAAACTCACAGAATCCCAATTTAATTTCCAGTGATGAAGTTTATTAACCCTTTAAGCCCTAAGAGTGATCAGTATCAAATTTCTCCTTGTAATATCAATGTCTTATCAATCAAAAAGGTCATGAGAATTAAGGACATGATCACACAAGATGAATTCTCTTGATATCCAAACAATTTCTCCCCACTACTTCTATTATTAGGAAATGTATAGGGACAAGAAATGAAAATTTAAATTTTGATATTAGGGCTTAACCCTTTAAGCCCTAATATCAAAATTTAAATTCTCATTTCTTGTCCCTATACATTTTCCTATAGAAGTAGTGGGGAGAAATTGTTTGGATATCAAGAAACTCATCGTGTGATCATGTCCTTAATTCTCATGACCTTTTTTATTTTTAAGGCATTGATATTACAAGGAGAAATTTGATGCTGATCACTCTTAGGGCTTAAAGAGTTAACTGGAAATGACTGAAGCATAAAATCCACAATATGACTTTGACTGTGACCATGAAAGATACCCCGGTAAGGGAAATAATAATATAATTATAATTGCTTTTATTAATACATGTATAAATTAGGTGTTTTCACTTCAGTCATATCAACATTCGGAAGCATTAAAAAGCAGATTTAAAACTACACATCTGGGCCAAATTTTGATGCGCAAGAGCATTTCGTTCAACAGTTATAGGTGAACGACTATTAGACATTTTTAGTAAGAAATGTATGGAGCGGCCATCTTGGTGCCCCACTTAGGGGAACCATCATGGTGGCCAAAACTTCAAAGTTTTAATTATACCAAAAATCTCAACACAAAATATTAAATTCACTATAAGTGCCATTAAAATTGTCTTATAAGCATCTATAATGCAAAAATAACTTTCAACTAATTCAATTTTGTTTATTTTCACGGCTTATCTGAAATAGGGTGACGAATTGTGTGACACATTTAAAATCTTTAAAATTGGGAAGCAAAACATTGTTAAAACCTGAAACTTTTTCTGAAGGATTATAACACTGGTACCCATATACCATGTTAGAAACAGCTTTGTAGGATGTATAGTTTAGATTTTTTATTTTTTATGATGTCATGTGCAAACCCCCAATAGGAGTCACTGGTCACTAAAAGTACATGTACATGTACAGGTAATGTAATAAGCATAAAATATTCCTTTTCAATTCTTTTCGTTGATAACTAAAAACAAGAAATTATATATACAAATCAAGTCTTGTATAGGTCAGAATGAAATGGAAACCCATTGTCAGCTTGCATTATTTTATAAATTATGTTCAGAAAATCCAAACTATTATAATTAACCCATTAATACTGAATGTCACTTCTAAATAGTGGTTTCATTGGAGCCAGTGGCTACAGGTGGTGCAATGATACACTGTATCTACATGTATTTGAACTTGAATAGTTGCCTATTTTTATATGATATGATATGCACTTCAAAGTTACAATGCTCATACCTTAAATTGCTGGTTTAATTTTTGTATGTCAAACACTGTGATTTAATATCTTATGAAGACCCTAGTGACTTAATTTAATTTCTAATTCTTTAAAACTGAATTGCACAATACAACATTATTATTACATATTAACCATTATTATAAATATCATAATTATATTTGCATAAAAATTCACTATTCTAAACCATTACCATGCCAGAAGCTACCTGACATTTGTCACAAAAACTTGACATGAGTGCGACACTGCCGTGAAGCCTGACAAATTCTGTGTTTCAGAGTGACGTTCTGGAAAATCTCTGTCATCCATTTCACTGTGCCATTTGCACTTCATAAATTTACCAACCTGGAGGAGAAAAGGTAAAACAAAAGTTAAAGTTGTATACGAACCACGGGGTTCCACACGAGCCACAGGTAACCCACACAAGCCACCGGTGGCCCACATGGCCAGAGCTTAACCTGGTCTCTGTAGTATGAAGCAACAAGGAATATTGCTTCTCCCCCCTGGATGGGATGCTAGTCCATCACAGGGTTGCCTGGTTTATATACTATGAAGCAACAAGGAATATTGCTTCTCCCCCCTGGATGGGATGCTAGTCCATCACAGGGTTACCTGGTTTATATACTATGAAGTGACTAGGAATATTGCTTCTCCCCCCTGGATGGGATGCTTGTCAATCACAGGGTGACCTGGTTTATATACTATGAAGTGACTAGGAGTATTACTACTTCCCCCATGGATGGGATGCTAGTCCATCACAGGGTGACCTGGTTTATATACTATGAAGTGACTAGGAGTATTACTACCGTATTTATTCGGCTATAAGCCGACCTTGGCTATAAGCCGAGACCCTAAACTTAAGAGACATGATAATGAGCTAAAGCTTATGGAAAAAAAATGGAAAACTCTTGGCTATAAGCCGAGACCCAAGTTTCGCGAAAAAGTTTGCCTGAGCGTCCATTCAAGAAAGCGCTCCTCTCAGAAAACATGTTGAAAGTTATTGTGTTGGATGAAATAACATGCGAAGTCAATAAATCACACCTTTTAGAAACACAATGAAAAGCGTTTTATTAATTGTAAACAATTAGCAAATCAGAGCGAAGATGAATACTAATTTGATCCTAACAGAGCTATAAAACGAAAAAATTTAAAATGAATGCCACCAGACTTATAGTCACAAACAAACGCAGGACCGCTTACCGAATATTATCTTTCGATCACGTATACGTTCATCATGCCAAAGGCACGCCGTTCATCCTACAATATGACTTTCAAACTGAAAGTTGTTGCTGAAGCGGAAGCAGTCGAAAACAACTCGGAGATTGCTCGAGAGTATGGACTAAGTGAGTCCATGGTGCGTCGCACTTGGCTACAAGCCGATCATAGAATTTGCGTGACATTTGCTTTTGTTCTAATTGATACCTGAACAAAAAAAACCCTAAAACTCTCGGCTATAAGCCGAACCCCCTTCTTCAAATTTTTTTGGCCAGTTTCAAGTCAAAATTTCCGAAAAAATAGCTCGGCTTATAGCCGAATAAATACGGTACTCCCCCCTGGATGGGATGCTAGTCCATCACAGGGTGACCTGGTTTATATACTATGAAGTGACTCGGAGTATTGCTACTCCTCCCTGGATGGGATGCTAGTCCATCACAGGGTGACCTGGTTTATGTACTATGAAGTGACTAGGAGTATTGCTACTCCCCCCTGGATGGGATGCTAGTGCATCACAGGGTGACCTGGTTGATACCGGTTTGTACTATGAAGTGACTAGGAGTATTGCTACTCTCCCCTGGATGGGATGCTAGTCCATCACAGGGTGACCTGGTTTATATACTATGAAGTGACTAGGAGTATTGCTTTTCCCCCCTGGATAGGATGTTGCCGGTTCCCATTTATACACCTGGATAGAGAGAGACAATGTGGAGTTAAGCTTCTTGTCTAAGGAATCAACACTAATGGCTGAGACCAGGCCTTGAACCACCGACCTTCAGATCTGAAGTCCAATGCGCTATCCACTACACCACCGCACAGGCTAACCACTACACCACTGCACAGGATAACCACTACACCACTGCACAGGCTAACCACTACACTACTGCACAGGAATACCACTACACAGGATAACCACTACACCACTGCACAGGCTAACCACTACACCAACACACCTCAGGAGGAAAGTGGATTCTGGACTAAACACCAAAAATCCCTACCGTATTATTCCCAGACTTGCAATTTTCCAGAAAATCTATAATCTTCATACCACTAATAACCACTGATCAGTTTCCTGGTAAATGATGTGCTATTCTAGACTAAAACTCTCTGATTTCTTTATCCTATCCCAAACTAAACTGTTTGAAAACTATATCCTTCACAGTGGCACATACCCATGTGGTCATACCTGACAATTATTTTTAATTTTCATTCTTTAAAGAACTTCATGAGTTGATGGTTCATTGCTTACAGCAACACAAAACAATAGTGAGATTTGTACCTCATGCAGTCCTTCTTGCACTGCTAAGAACTCTACATTGACTGTCAGTGAAGACCCTGAAGGGCAGCACCTGCAATTAACCAGTTTATGATTACCAAGACAACACACATCTGCGACGGGGGGGGGGGGGGGGGGGGGGGGAGGAGGGGGAGGCTAAAAGAAAGGAGACTGTAAATGGGCAAAGATGGCATTATTTTGTGGCATGGTTGGAAGTGGGGGTTATCACAAGACATGGTAGTGGCATTGGCTTACAAGACAAGATAATCCTATTAATTTAAGTGTCTGACAAACTGATTCAAACAGATTTTACAAAGACCATCACTAAGAATACAAAACGCTCTAACTAAAAGATCCTGTACAATTTCGATCCTCCCCTCTCCCAGGCAGTTTGCTTAACCATCCCTTGCATCCAACTCCCTCTCCTCCCCTCCTTCCAATGCTATCCACATGGGGAAGACAGGAGACCATTGCATATCATGTGCTCAAAGACCCCTCCCCTCCCCTTCCCTCCCTCCAATGCTGTCCTCATGGGAAGACAGGAGACCATTACATATCATGTGCTCAAAGACCCCTCCCTTCCCCTCCCCTCCCTCCAATGCTGTCCACATGGGGAAGACAGGAGACCATTACATATCATGTGCTCAAAGACCCCACCCCCTCCCCTCCCCTCCCCTCCCCTCCTCTCCCCTACCCTCGCCTCCCTCCAATGCTATCCCCATGGGGAAGACAGGAGACCATTACATATCATGTGCTCAAACACCCCTCCCCTCCCTCCAATACTGTTCCCATGGGTAAGGTAGATGACCATTACATATCACTGGCTCAATGTTTACAGTCGATCAAGGAAGCAAGTGGAATTTCTATCCGAATGCTGCAACATATTCAACGCTTTGGGTATTCACAAGTTAAAGGGAAACCTTTCTAAATAGAGGTGTAGTATGAGGATTAAAAACAGGCAAAGAAATTGCCAGAAATTCATCCATTCATTTGGTGGTAAGGTGGTAAGTTTCAAGGAATTGAGTTGTTTACAGGCAACAAAAATTGCTTATCACCAGCACAGAAAGTCAACTCTGGCTGCAAGCTTTTAGCTTTCTCACCCTATTCTCACATTTGGCTGCAAACACACCACAGACTGGTCTGCTGCAGAAATGTCATGTGTTCTTGTAGAGCCATTATTGAATGGACTCCAGACGAGAGAAACATTGCCATCATCATGCTCAGTGTTTGTCACTGTATACTTCACCTGGAATCTGAAAAGGTCAAAACAAGCTCAGTCTGCCATTAATTCATTTATTCCTATTCCTATTCATTTATGTTCTATTTGAATATTTGTTTCTTTATTTAGTGTCCCCAATTAGTGCTCGCGCGCTAAATACCTTGACACTTAAATAAAGTGATTATAATTATAATTATTATTATTATCCTGAGATCAATATCATTTACAAAATAAGCAAGACACTATGTTCTCTGTTTGGTTGACAACCATTTACCATAACTCCATCAAAACATGGATAAATCTCCTACTAGCTTTTGCCACAAGTCTCTCCTTGCTCAGTGGTTAAAAATCTGCCACTTTGGGCTGATAATTCAAACAAAGTTAAAGTTGTATTAAGCAGAGTAACACAGTTGTTAGACCGGGTAGTCCAGCACTTGTCCAAACGATGTCTGTGATTCGCTAAGAAAACAATAGATTTGTCTTGCTGGGATAGGGATTAGGGATAGGGGCATTGTTCAAGTGATATATCAATTGTATCGTTCGCCAAACACAGACATTGTTTGGACAGCTACGGGGTCGCCCGTCAGACCAGGTCTTCTGGGGACAAAAAAATCTCATTTCCAGACAGGAGTTGAACTCATGCCTTCCAAAATCTGCATGGGAGCTCAATCTGTTGAACCAACAAGGGCTCAGTGAGAGCTGAGGCATTTTTATGTGTACAGGTACTAGGTTCAGTTTTAACTAGATTCTGTACCTTTTTCCTTTGTTGACACTTGACTGACAACTAGCCCTGACACTCACAGATGACCTTCTAACAAGAAAAACTGGAAGACTGTTGAAAAAAGGAACATAAAATCAACAAATTATATCATTATTCTGTCAAGTGTGATTATCCAGGTTAGTGTAGTTCTGAAAATAACTGTAAGTTGTTGTTGACAATGACTGACATTTCGACAACCTGAACAGAAGTTATCTTCAAAGTCATACATGTATGGTGGCCCGGGATGCTCAATCAATTGAGCCAACAGGGACTCATGGAGAACTGAGGTATTTTAATAGGTTCAAATATTTAAATGACCGGTGTCCCGCATACTGCTAGGTTCAGAACTGTCAAAGCATCATATGAGGTGATAAGTAACGTAACATGGTGAATGATGAGCTCAAAAAGAAATGACAAGATGAAAGTCCACTATTTTTTTGTCTTGTGAATACGCAAAGGATTCCACAAGTTATAGCACACAGGACACATGAAAATTTTCACTCCTTTCTTCCATCAGTTGTAAACTTCAGGGCACAAAATTAACTTTTTTCTCAAGGAGACATTTGGCTCCTAAATATTACAAAGTGCGGTCGCCAAGTCCAAAAAGTTAGTAGCCAATCTTTTTTCCAAAAATGAAAACTAAAAATATCGACATAGACAAACGAGAGCATGAGCGATCTGAGCCCCAATATGCACTATTAGCAAAAGGAACATTTGAATGCACAATATACAACATATCCTCTGAAATTTCCAAGATGGCGGATGTTGACGTTTCACTTCATAGAGTTTGTGACAATTTTGCTACAAACCTTGTCATTCGCACCGATTTACCCACCTTCGAGCTTTATTTAATTGCACAATACATAACGTCAGGATGAAGCAAAGGCTTCTGGTCACCAATGTGACGACTAACTTTCGAATCTTGGTCACCAGCACAGAAAACTTAGGTGCATTGGCAACTGTATCAGGTGCAATTTCATACCCTGAACTTTTCTTGGTCATTCCACTGACCAGTGTATAAGGCTTGTGCATATAATTCCCCGTTCCAAATGTGATAGGTAATGATCACCTGCCTTACTCATGGGGATGGTATTGGAGGGAGGGGAGGGTGGAGGGAAAGGCTTGGTGGAGAAAAATGCATGGGGAGGAGGGTGAGGTCTGAAGGTTGTCTCATATTTACGAGTTGGCTGGTAGGAGCCTTTGATATAATAGTCTGCTGGTGACCAGTAGTCTTAAGAACCACTGTTACAAGTAACATTGTACAGTACTAAAAACATTTATGTAACATTTAGTTCATGTACCTGTAAGTTGTGTTAATTTTCTGATTCTCGCCTTTTAGTGTCTCAACATCCCATGTTATGGACCCCTTAAGTGCCACTTCCAGATGCTGATGTAAAATATTCAAAATATATACTGTATTATTAACATCGGCAATTTATGCAAGCAATGTACTAAATAAAAATCATGTTATTGCTATTAGTCAAGGCCTTTTTTTTAGGTTTTTCTGTCAAAGGAAAATTTGCAGAGGGATTAAATTTCAATTTTACATTGTGTAGTTCCAGAAAAAATCCATACCCACCCCATGGAAGGTCATTGGAAATTCCTAGGGGGAGGGGGGTCTTAAAAGCCAACATTTTAGAAGCAAAGTATGAAGCTAAACTGGAATTTCCTGGGGGGAAGGGGGGTGCTAAACAAAAAACCTTCCGTGGGGGGAGTATGGATATTTTCTGGAACTGCACATTGTAAGAAAACAAAACAATGTTGACAATAATAAATATTTGCCACCTGTAAAAAAACTAGCTAAAAGAGCTATTCTACGGTGGGGGCAAATTAAATACCATGTACTTATTGACTAAGTGGGAGGGCCGGATGGGAAAATATTTCGCTCAAGGTCATGGCATTTAAATTTATTATTATTAATTAATGAAGAATTTTGGTTTACTTGGAGGCTTAAAGAGATTGGGGAAGTCCATTACTCGTCTCCCCTACTGGTCACCAATGATTAATGAATCACTGACCTCTTATTGATGAATATCTTTGTTCTCACTGCCTGTCTGTTGGATAATGTATATTGATAGTGTAAGGAGAAAATATAGATGGATCTTGATCACACCATACCTTATGTAAAGCCAACTGGCTTTCATGATGAATGATTCTAAATAGGAATGCATAATGTTCCCAGGGTCTGAGAAGAATTGGATGCTCGCTCGATAGATTTTCACTGGTTGCAACTGGAAAAACATCTAAACAAGAAAACCTGAAGACATGAAATAAAAAGTATAGCCATGTTAATAAGTTGAACTTAAAACTCCAATTTTATGGAACCTGAAAATTTTTAAAAATTGTGTGAAAAAATTGAGCAAAATAAGCCTACCTTAAAGGGGGCTATGTCATCATTTTTAGTGCAACTATAAAAGCCCCAAAAACAGTATTTAATTTATATCAGTGAAAACCCAAAAGTAATGGTCCAGTTTTGTTTACAATAAATTATTTTATCAGTGCTCTAAGAGTGCAAAATAATATGTTTCTTGGGCTGCGGATGGCCAGGTTGAAAATGGACTGCAACTTGAAAAAAATGGACCAATTTTCTGTCTTGGAAAACTTACTAAAACTCTGATTAATGTTTGTTATCTCTTCAAAAATCCACCTGTATTGAAATATCGCAATATCTTGGCAAAATTGAATGAGATTTTGTTTGAAATGAAATATCATACAATATGTTGCGATATCTATTGTTCCAGTTTCGTGAGATTTCACTGAGTCAGATGCAAAATATCGTTACTACTCAGCAAAATTTTGTTCCTGCTCTCCTGCTCAGCAATTTATCATTGTCACTCAATGAATTTGTTGCCGCTCAGCGAAGTATCATTCCCTTAAGTGGCCAGTTCCAGTGATGGACACTTTTTCTGCTTCCCAAGGGTACATTAACTTGGTTTAAATTGATATACATATACTGTATGGTACCTTAACCCTTTCACTCCCAGGGTCAATTATGGAGACATATAGTGTAGTTCAAACTTTTGAGTCTGTGGACGAAAACCTATGGTGTGACCATTCAAATGAAATCTCTTTGTCGGTACTTTCGCATGGTGCCATTTGTTTTTCAATATTGGGTTATTCCAGAAAAAATCCACACCCCCCCCCCCCCCCCCCCCCGACGGATGGCATGCTGGAAATTCTCGCGGGAGGGGGGGTTGAGGGCTCTGGAAATCCAGGCGGGAGGGGGGGTCTGGACCTAAAAATCCTTCCTCGGGGGTCCATTTTTTGAAAATGATTTTGAAGAGAACACTTTGTGTTCAAAACAATAAGTTAAGGTTTAACTTCGTCGGTTCCACATTATTCATAGAGAATAAACCGGATGAAAGGGAGAAAATACAACTCAAATATGGTGAAAGTCAGTGGTTAACGTAACCGGAAGCGTGCTTCGGTACCTTGCAACAAAGCTCATGTCCGAGTTCTTGCCAGCAACAAATTGTCAGGGAAAGGCATCAGGAAAAGTATCAGCCGATTTAAAAAAGGACAAAAGATTTTGACAAAAAAAAGTAGATGTACCGTTTTGCAAGTACGTATTGTTTTCTATTTGTAGAAATCGTTTTGCTTTCGTGCACGTTCCCTGTAATCTGATATAAGCTTCGTAATATACGGCTTACGCAAATGTCCAAACTTTTATGCCGCTCTTCCTAGTGTACTGTTTAGTTGATGCGTTAAACATAATAAAAAAAATAATTGGAAGAAGCTATCCAATTTAATACTTAAAGGCAAATTGCGATCAAACTTGTTCGAATGTTTTCTTCGTGAAGCCAATAATCACGGTAAAAGCGCGCTAGTAAATATAATTAAATTAAACACTATCTGAATTTGTTTGCTTTCAAGATTTTTTTGATTCGCGAAAACATTATGTGAATCATCCTTACGGATAAGAATGGCATTCTATATTCACAGGAAAAGTCGGAAATTTTAGAAAACACTAGATGTAATAAAAATAGGTTGCTGGATTAAATAATATTTTGTGATGTTTACAATATTTCCCAGACGCAAGCGCTCGGCGCTGCAATTAGGATAAATGTCATAAATAAATCGCCAAGCCTTCCGGAAGCAGAAAATCACTGAATTCTGACAAGTGTTTAACTCTTTTATTCAAGGGAAAGGCATTTTCATTCAAGGAAATATGAGTTTCATTCAAACGTTTTGACCTTAAGAAAAAATGTTTAGGAAAAGCAACGCGCGATCAAATTACATTTTACACAAAATTTGCATGAAACACAACACTTTGAAGAAACTGTGAAGCCTGGAAAAAATTAAAACATACCAAAATCAAAGCAGTTATTTAAGGAACTAGATTTATAGAAACATTTCATTCATTTCATCTCATAAAGTTTCACAATTTCATTCGATTTTGTCTTGAAATCACGGGGTTTTTTTATGATGTGTCACGCAATATTTATTTAAATTTATAGCACTAATCCCACAGTTTAGAAAAATATAAAAACACGATCTCCTGGATGCAACTACATGTATTTTTTTTTTCATTATCTGTAAATTTGGGGCTTCCAAAAATTTATTGGAAATCTGGGCAGGAGGGGGGGCTTCTGGGCTTGGAAATCCAGGCGGGAAGGGGGGTCTAGTGGACCAGGAAATCCGGGTGGGGGGAGGGGTAAAAAAATCTTGCCATCCGTCGGGGGGTGTGGATTTTTTCTGGAATAACCCATTTTACAACATGAAATTTTGGATTTTATATGAATTCTATCTTTGGCACTCTTGGGAGTTAAAGGGTTAATTGGTTTCAACTAATATACATGTACAGTACCTTGGTTTAAAGTGTTGTTTTGTGTGCACTTGATTATGGATCATGTTTCTTGCATTTTCAGCAACTACATCAGAACTTGTGTGGACATCAACTTGACTAAGATTGACTGATTTACCTAATATGTTTATAACTGTCCAAAACAAAAAGAAAAGAAAACTAGATTAACTAGCTATACAGAAAAGTTCTGCCCAAAGGGTCTGCCTTTTTTACTTCTGTAGTTTACAAAAGGATAGGGAAATCATGCTGGAAAACTTATTTTCTTTATTTAATAATATATTATTTAACAAAAGCTTTTGCTGTATGCATGTATGTTAGATCCCTAAAACTAATTCTAAAACAGGATCTTACTAACATCCCATCAAGCTTGTTTGGCAAAGTTAGTATACATTTTGTAAAATTTTATTACATGCACAAGGTTTTATACATTTACCTTCAATGCAAAGAAAATGCTTGCCAGCCACTTGAAAAAACTTGCAGCGAAGCGTTGGAGGAGTGATAACAGGGAGGGTGGCATTCACTGCAAATCAAGTCAGCAACATTATACAAAAATCTTTCAGCTTCATTCTCTTCTGATCTTCATTAAATTGGAGATCTTTGAGATTACTGATACTAAAAATAAAGCATCTGTTGTCTATTACTTTATTCTCCTTATCTGAAAAGCCCCCCTTTGGAAATCAGATTTTGTGAAAACTCGTCAAGATCTCTAAATCTACTGTACTAAGCTCCATCTCCCCATTGATTGGTCAGGATTAAAGTACATTTTGAAGGGCAAAGCTGTTTAAAGCCTTTAGTTTTGCAGTGGTCACACCCTTACCTATACAACGCCATCCACTCCTTGATTCCTCAATAAGCTCTTCAGGATCATGATCGACTAGGTATCTCTTATAGTCATTCTTTTGAAGAGATTCTGCTTGAAATGCATCTAGTTCAGGTGTCCAGACATTCACTGACAAACGCATTCTCCTGGTCAGTGCTGGCAGTGAGTCCAGCACAACATTTAAAGAGTAAATGATGTCACCACGAGATGTGATTTTTGGTTCTACCTGATAGAAACAGAAAAATTAACTTGTTAGAAGTGTTTATTTAAAATTAGCACCAAACATCATTGACCTCATGGTCTCAACCTTAACACAAATAAGAATTATGTTGCTCTTTAGTGTGATAGCAGTTATCCATACTGTCAACCACAAAAAAATCCTTGTGGTTTTGTCTCTGGAAAATAACCTAATCAACAATGCACATGACCCCCCCCCCCCCCCCCCCAAGGTTTTTCTCAGATTTTTTCAAGAACATTTATTGTTAGCACATGTCGTCTTCAGTAGCTGACAATGTATAAAACACCACCAAAAGCAGGAAAATGTTGAAAGTCCGGTATCATATTTTATAACTCTAGCAAAAATTATTTACAATTTTCGCATTTTTTTGATAAAGTAGAATTTTTTGTAAAACCCAAGATAGTGGCCATTTTGGATGATGTCATGGACCCCCAGCAGCACCATAACCCATAATATTTACCTTATCTTGTAGAGCGCATCATAGGCTATCTATTAGAGGTAAAATATTTCTGATATATTATAACACCACAAAAATCCAAGGGAGGGGTTCCAACCACCCCCATTGTACCATGGTGGCGGAATAAGTCAACCCCCAACCCCCAATGTGCAGAAATCTGGAGACGTCTAGAAATCTTTGCATTTGTAAGAATGTCATTTTCGACAGTGTCTCAATACTCAGTCCCCAAAATCACCCGAAGGCCTTCCAAATGTTGCCGACCAAAAAAAAAAAAAGAAAAAGGACAACAGTAGAACAACTGGCCTGTTATATGTTTATTTTGATCTGAATGGAAAAATCTCTCACACACGTACTTGGAGATGACTTATTCTAAATAAAGCTGGGCTAAAATACTTTTAGCGATGAGCAGGGTTTGTGCTAGGCCTGTCAACTTTTATAACAATGCTTCGACTGATGTAAACAGCGCGCAAAAAGGGTGCCAACTTTCTACCCTGTATAGTGCAATTTGATTGGTTGATTTCTGACCAATTACGATACTCGTTAAATAATTATATATCAATTTGATTGTTCTATTTTACGTTTTCTGATTGAGTCGATCGAGAACAGCTCAAATAAGAGCACTAAATCCACTTCTTGTTTTATTTTCCTTTTTGACATCTTGAAAATAAAGAAATTAATGAAAAAATTTATTATTTCCCAGGAGATTTGGTGCTCTCACTGGGAGATTTGAGGAAAAACTTGGAGACTCCCGGGAAAACCGGGAGAGTTGGCAGGTATGGTCTGAAGGTTAAAGGAGAAATATTTTAAGATGACAATAATTATTGTAATGTTAATAATAAAACTCATGGGCCCACTTGGGAATTTTAACATAACCCTCTTTAAGTTCAATATCTGAATATAAACTAATTTAAATATTGAAGCTGTGAGAAAATATTTAAATTTTCTGGGTTTGGGTTTGATATTAAACGTCTGCAATATCATTGATAAAAGGTAAAGGCTGATTTTTGGATTTATAATATTGTATAACAATCCAGCCTTGCTCTAGTTAGTAGCAGATAAAATATTCAACAGAACAACGCAGCGTACATTAGCACCCAAATATAATTCTAAAAAAACACATTCGAAATCTGCATAATATTAAAGACGCCATTAAAATAAAAAAAAAGTAAAAGGATTTTCAAATCAATTCAACCTTGCATATCGTTTAAATATTTCTAAAGCTCACCTAAATTTTGACACAAGAAATAGAGAACTTTTCATTCTAAAATAGCGTCTCAGTATCATAAATGTTTCTCAGTCATTCTCAATAAAAAGTAAGTTTACATGTACTTGAGCTTATTATCAAATATAAGCTTATTTTATTAAAAAAAAATTTGTCCTTTCTGCCTCCTGAGATTTACCTCTTCTCTCGGGCCCATTTCTTTTCCCTCCACTTTAGAAGAGCTGATTGGCCAGCAAGTAATAAGTCCACCTGCATGTGGATCATCTTTTCTGCTCATCAAATCAATGCTGCTGACACTGACACAGGAACACAGACGCAACAAGCGTTTTTGCCACGCTTGAAACTTGGCATCTGCCCGATTTTTCCCGCGAAACTGGGCTATCAGGAAAAAGTACAGACGCTCTCCAGCGTAACATGAGTTCCTCGAGCCTTGTTCAATATCGGACACAGGGTCATTAGTGAAAACCTGAGGCAGGAATATGAAAAAGTTGCTGTCTAATTCTTTGCCCGCCATTAAGACTGGTCGCCATGTTTTCTTCTTCTTTTGGGAGTATCCGCTGACCAGAATACCTTGTTGCTGTTGTCACGCATAGCCTCCTCGCGCGCGATCTCCACGAATTGCAAGTTTTCACCTTGTCAGTGTCGGTGGCTAGTGGTGGATATTTTATTCGCCGCTTCGCGGATCGGTAAATATTCACCACTGGCCACCGTCACTGAGTTGAATACTTGTTTTGGTACGTACTAAAACAGTGAGATAAAATAGCACGAAAATTATGATTTTTAACCTGACTCAATTATTCCTGTCAACGATTACAATTTTCGCGCGCAAACTGCTTGGAGGCAGGAGCCCATCACCCGCTTGGAGGCACATAGCACTTGCTATCCCGAGTTACAGTAGCCAATCAGAGCGGACCAACAACGCTATCCATCCACTGTTTTCGTGTATACTAAAATAATTTTATTTATTCTTTTTCGATCTCCTTTGAAAACGTCACCACAACGAGTTTGGAGTAAAGGGAAGTGCCCATAACCATGGTAAAGAAACGTATGAATAACCGTCTTTCCTCCCGCCATTCCCCAACCTCGTTCCCAGCGCTTTTCCCTTTTCATGGGAGCCTTTGTTACGCCGCAAAATGTAATAACCATCAACGCAAAATGTAATAACTTTTCAACGCAAAATGTAATAACACTTCAATAATATCTATTACATGAAAAATAGAGTGCTAAATCCGTGACAATTTCATGCAATCAGTGCAGTGACTTGAAAATTGAGAAAATCACTTGTAACATTGTAAAGATGACCGAATATCACCTCAGGTATTCTGAAAACCATCCCGAGACTACAGCAGATTATACGAAGCCTTCCGAGGTACTTTATAGCAGATTATCCGAAGGTCATCCGAGGTACTCCGCATACTGCCACACATTGATGCTCCTATCCCGGGAGTTCAAGGAAATATCAAACTTGCTCCTCGTACATTGTAATGATGTGTTATAAATGCAGTGTATGAGAACGGTCTAGAAGTGTCTGTGTGTTTGTTACACCATGTAAGACTTGCTAGAATGAGATGTGGTATTTGATTTTCTTACTCGTTTTTAGATGAAAAGTTTAAAATTTAAATTGAAACTCGATCCAAGAGCGCTTTCCTTTTGTATGTGTCGTTCCGGTTGGAAATCAAATGGAACAGTTCTTCCCATTAGAAATTTCCAGTGGGAAGGACCGTTTTATTTCATTTCCCTCCGGAACAACCGCTTTTTAACGGTCAGTCGTCAAAATGCTTTTCTTAACCGTTAACCGTTATAGCAGCCACCATCCCATTGAGATCCTCTTCAACGTACCATGTTTGCGTGAAGTCACAGTACCGAAGGGTTTGCGTATGCGGCCTTTTATTGAAGTGTTCAACTTGCATCGATAGATGAACTAATTTTCGTACAATGTATAAGTCTTGCTTTCTAGCTCAATCCTGTTCCTCCACATTACATGTAGCCTATTATAGCTGTATTATATATTTCCTGATGAAAAAAGATATCGTAGAGGGTCGTGAAGGGATAAAATGGGAGCTGGGATTTGCCTTTTTTAGAGGCTGGGAAATGGGATTTTGTGCACTGGGACTGGGATTCATGAAACAAAAACAATAGAAAAATGGGAATGGGATTTCAATTTGAGCAACACAGGCTGGGATTGTGGGATTTGAGCTGGGATTTGAAAAAAAACAATTTGCTGGGAAATGGGATTAGGACCCCCCCTTCACGACCCTCATCGTAGTTAATTTTAATTTTTTTTTTCTATCCACCTATGCTGAACAGAAATGCACCAGTCACAATAAAACACTTTTGTACTTTGACTTCGTCTCATAGCATTAAATGATATGCAATTGACAGATTGAAGTGTTATTACATTTTGCGTTAAATTGTTATTTAATATATTTTGCCTTAAACACTATATTACATTTTGCGTAAATTTTATTACATTGTGCGTTAGTATTACATATTGCGTTGATTATTACATTTTGCGTCTATTTTATTACATTTTGCGTTATTACATTTTATTTTGATTGTTACTACAATTTTGCGTTAGTATTACATTTTGCGGTGATTGCTATTACATTTTTCGTTAGTATTACATTTTGTGGCGTAACAGCCTTTGATCTACTTTAAGGTTGCGTTCCATTAAATCCGGATTTAACAATCGCAAATTCGATTTTCTGTCCCAGGACAAACCCAACCTCGTTCCCAGAGTCTCTCATCTTCCCGCCAGGGGGCGGGAAGATGAGGGACCCTGGGAACGAGGTTGGGACAAACCAATCTCAGATTGCAATCTGAACGATGTTGCGTCAGGCGAAAATTGTATACAACATAGACTGCAAGCTGTCCCTTTTCAGTCAATCGAGCGTGAGCTAATCACGAAAACAAGCTCGGCGAGACTGGAGCGAGCAAACAAGCGGAGGGGAAACTGGGGGGAGGCGGTCTCTCCTTTCCCGCCTCTTCCCCAGAGCCCCCTCGGTTTGAATTACTTTCGCTCGCTCGCCGATCACGTATTTGCTCGCCCGCTCGACTATCCAGAGAGGGACTGCTCGCAGTCTATATACAACACGCATCATATAACATTGTCAGTGTGGCTACGATTGTCGCAGGGTTTTAAAACAAGTTTCAAAATCCTACAACTTTTTTCCTGCGGCATGCAACAGTTGTGAGCGAGTTGTAGGCTGATTTAGACGACGCGATTCGTGTTGTATATATGGCGTGAGCGGGTTGCATGCCCGGGGGGGGGGGTACTTCCTAGTAATGGGCTAATGGGGATGTGCCGCTGGATGGGGTCGCATTTTCACGACTGGATTAACTATAATGGGGTTGCATTTTCAATAGAGTTACTAGAATGGGGTCGCAAATTGTCGGGATTTTTTGGGGTAAGAAAATTCTGGCAAGTATTTTTTTGGGTAGTTTTAGCGTGTAAATATTTTCGGCTAACAAATGTACCAGGAGGTTTGTAGGTGAAGAGTAAAGTCTTCTACATTTAATAAATGTGTCAACTCATTTGAAGATGACCTAGATAAAAGTGTTCCGAACTCAAGGTAGATGGCTAAACAGAAAGTGACTAAGTTGGGATTGCGAAATTTACATTTACTCAAAAGTGACTATGATGGGGTCTATAACTGGCCACAAAATAGACTATAATGGGGTAGGGGCTCTGAGAGGCCAGCAGCACATACCCAGCAAAAGTTGACCCAAGTACCCCCCCCCCCCCCCCCCGGGGCAAACGTGGTGCCGTCTAAATCAGCCTTAAAAGGAACGGTATCTAAATGTTGCTCTACAACTCTGTGGTCCCTATTCGCTCTTTCTCTCTGGTTTTTGATTGATTTGATTGATACTAAAATACGATCACGGCAAACGGCTATCATATACATACTGTTTATTGTATTGCATTAATAATTACTATAACAATACAGCTATTAAAATTACAAACTTGTTGCGAACCAACGTAGCAGCGTTGATCAATTCTTCATTTATATTTTAAAGCGTCAAACTGACCAATAGCAACGAATGTGAACATCGATTTCATTTTAAGGCGAGTTAAAACTTTTTAAAGCAGGTCCAGACACTTGAGTCCGCTTCTTGGCTCTCACTTCCGATTTCGCCACAAACCGGAAGTCGGAGAGCCACGAAGGAGAGTGGAGAGGCTTGACCAATGGCCGACCGGCTCCTAACAAGGTACCATGTAGCATACACCCATTCAAGGATAATCGACAGTCCGTACAATTCACTAACGGATACAACAAACATATTCGACTTCGCTAATGTCCGATAGTTATATTCTTAATTTACACAAAACTTTCCAGATGAAATGGCCAGTTCGACAACGCCGGGAGCCCTGACAAAGCTTAGTTCTCAAATCTGGAGTTTGATGTTTCGTAGGGTAACGCCGTACTTAATGGCGGATCTTGGGGAGGGAGCTTTAATCTTTAACAAATTACTCCTAAAACAGTGTAAAAAGACTATGCCAGGAGAATTATCTGAGAAAGGAGAATTACCAGGAGAAAGATCTGGGAGCTGCTGACTCCATTCCCCTTACAGGACTGGCTACATCGTCCACTAGCACGTTTTCAAACAGAAGGGCCTTTCGATACGGAATTTGCGTATTGCGGACTGCTGTTTACCTTTGAAGGGCATGCGCAATGGATATGATATGAGTTTACGCAGTTTGACGCCTTTATGAAAACTATACACATAACAAAACAATCCAGCAACGGATGAATAATAAATATACTTTCTCTGTTTTACAGAATTTACTAACTAGTATGCTCATGAATTTTTCTTTTCTCCTTTAAATTTTATACAAAATTAATAACATTTCGAAATCTCTATTGTGTTTCTGCACTTTACTGTACAACAGCTGACCAGGTTGCCTGACCTGTCAGTGCGACTCAACACTTAACACAGGGGCCCAGGCCCAAAGCAGGACTACTCCACAACAAAACTGTTTGGAAAGTTATAACTACTATCGATAGCCAACAGAATGCAAAAACAAGGCAAAGTGATTCGATTGTTGTTTCTTGACAAATTTTGATTCTCAGATTCTGAGTTAACACTTTGCCGGAGGACTTTCTCACATGTCGTCGTTCTTATGAAATCGCGCCGCGAGAAAACCTCGGGTTCCCAGGGTACACTTTTGAAGCATAACTTTCCTCGCACATTCTGTCGACGAATAGGCGCATTATGAGCCCAGAATCCAACTACACTAGAAAGATTTCTAAAGCGCAAATCAGTTTGAGAAGAAGCCACCGATGGGAATATCAGCAATTTCTTTGCAAAGTTATCCTAGTACCCAGGCTTTCAATTTCTTGCGCGCGGTTGACCTACTCGGTACGCGTGTTTTGTATGGCAAAGCATAAGGAAAAACGTTAAAGAAACAAGCAGGTTAAATAAATAGTTATAGAGTGTGCATACTTGTCCAATACTCTGACAAATTTATGCATAGCATTGTAATGTAATACATTGTGCTGTATTGTGCCGTTCTAGAATGTATTGTTAAACTATTGTTATGGTCATATAATACAATACAATGCTACACATAAATTTGTCCGAGTAATGGACAACCCTCTACCGTAGCTGAGGCCTCTGAGGATTCAAACTGAATGCTCGTGTAACGCGACTGTCAATTCCAGCAGCGCCAATGCCCCCCCCCCCTCCCCCTCCGGGACAACCCCCGGGGATTGGCATGGCGGGGACAAAAAGCTGTGGAAATGCCCCGAGTTATTAAAAAAAGGAGGAAAATTCTTTGAATCTATATTCATTCAAAACTTATATACGGCATACTTAGTCAACAGAGAAGTATTTTCCCTCAATTTTCCTTTTGCGACCGATTAGAGAAAGTTCGCAACAAATTTCTTGTCAGAAATGTGGATGTCAAATGTCCGGGGTACACTGAGGGTAGGCCAATGCCTAGACTACGAGTTGTCCCTCATTTTTCCTCAGGGATAGTAGAGCGAGCGAAACGCGAGCGCGCGTGAAAATCACCCCACGCGAGAAAGGCGAGACGCGACGGGGAGAGAGAAAAAATGAGGGACAACTCGTTGTCTAGCTAATGCCCGACTCCCGGGATTCGGATGCGAGCACTACTGGAATTGACTGATGCACAACACTACAGACGAACAGTCCAATTTGATTTGGAACAGTTCATAATATTATGTTTATAAATATAAAATGATACAAGTAATAGATAATTAATATATAAAGCTGATATACGAAATAATATATGAAGACGAATTTAACAAAGCCAGCCCGAAAACGTCCTCAACATTTCACTGGAAACAAGACCGCGAAAAAAAAATTGATATTTATAGGAAGGAATTATCCAAGAGAATGTTATGTCACAGATAAAACAGAAGATAAATCTTACATTGTATTTCCAAAACATAACTTCTTTCTTTCCTTTTATATTTATATATTTCCACTATTTATGCGGAATTTTATGCTTTTCTTGTACTGCTTGTAATATAAAACTCTTGCTTTTTGTTTTGAACTTTCGATCGCAAGGGTCTCGGTGATATAAATACATGATTATATTAAAACTCAATTGTACTTTACTTACTTGCACGCTTAAAGCGTGCTTATCCTAAAGTCATATGATATAGTACTAACTTTTGAGTCTGTGGACGAAATCTAACTCGAAGTATGTTAGATGTCATAGCTAATGGTCTAACATGTTGTTGTTGTTGTTTATGGTGGTGGTACTGTTTTCTCTGTCGCTGTAATTTCATTCTAGTGGTTCTTGTTTTTTGCTGCTGTTATTATAGTAAATACACACCGACTTTTTCTATTCTACCACACAACTCTTCAATTCTGAGTCTGCGTGTGAGATTCTGAAGTGTAACTATTCAAATGAAAGATATTCGGCAGAACTTTCCCGAGGTCGTACTATTCGTTTCATGATATTTTGTGCAATGACTAAACATTTACTCAACGTTCACTGTTAGTGGCTGTCCTCCTTGTCAATGGACCTCTTGCTTCTTCCCGCCTTTTCCTCGGCTTTCGCCGTCCTCTCAATCCTTGCCGCAGTTTTAGGTGACACTCCGCCACACAGAGCTTTGACGCCATGGAGAATGCGTTTAACGTGACCTACTTTTGTCACGCCAAGCTCCTGATGAAGTAACGCAAATGCGGTCATAAGAACCAGACATCAAAGGTTAGTGGTGATTTGAGAAAGCCTAACTATTTGCTTGGGTTATGTGTGTGTTTTCAGGGCTTATAATCCTTCGCACTAAGACAAGGAAAGGGCAACACAACATGGTAAATATATAAAAAAAATAATCTTTATTGTTTGTCGGAAAAAGCAAAGCCGCATCTGGGGGGGAGGGGGTAGAGCAAGACCGAGGCCCGCGGGTGGGTAAGGGTGGGTAAAAGACAAGAGAGTTAGGCCAACCAGAAAAAGATATCGATAGATAAGCACCTTGCGCACATGTCCACTGCACAATCAATGATTAACGGTAGTTACGTATTATAATGCCATTGGACAGGATCCAATGCCACACATAAACTACATGATTGGATCCAAAAACCTTGTAAAACTGCACAACCAATCAGCCAATCAGAGTGAAGCAAATGTTTTTCTCAGTCAATCATAAGCTTTGGATCACGCGACCTTTCCCGCGCTTGACAGCAACTACATGTTTTTTAGGCAGTGGTGTGAAAAATCCGATACCGATACCGATACGATACGATACGATATTGGTGTGAAAACCGAATAATAACCAGTAGTGGAATGTCATAAAAGCCTGAAATGCAGTATTCGGCTATTGGGAAGGGAAGGGAAGGGAAGGAAGGGGGGAAGGGGTTAGCAGTGGACGCTTTTTTGTCAAATAGTGACTTTATTGCACAAAATAAGAGGAATTTTATCATGACAGACCTTGTGCACAGACAGAGTTTTTTCGGTTCTTTTGGGAAAACGAACGCCAGGCCTCTGATGTTCAAAGGAGAAACCGCTATCCAGCGGTTAAAAAATATATAATCTGTATCTTTTTTTACACGTATTGTGGGTCTATAAACGTACCTTCAGGTCGGGTCTGTCAAGAGCTAATAGTTCAGGTCCCCGAATGTCATGTCTCGCAAACAGTTCCTTGTATTCTACTAGGCCCAGGTTCTCGAGCCAGTTCCCGACCTCTTCCACACCCCAGAACTTGATCATTCGACCTGGTAACAAAGCAAATGTCATTAAAACAAGTTTGCAAACTTCAAACACCTTATTGATCACTTTTTTAGTTACAATGATGGACAGATTTCTAAAATCTGAAGGCTGGTTTCTATATGATCGAGGAAGATCGTGGAAAATAGCTTACTACGCAGGCGCTAGTTTAGACTTGACCCCTTCTGCCCCTAGCACATGCATCCTCCACAACACGCCCTATTTTTCCTTCCTGTCCCCTCCCTCCTCTTTCATATTCCAGCCTGACTCCCACACCCTTGGTCGCTTGCTTTGCATGCTACATGGACAATCCCTAAGTCACTTGCCTGATCATCATCAACATCATTTGCCCAACAATATTGATCCACTTTTTGTGTAGCCTGTTGGAGGCGTTACGGTTGTGGGGCCGCGAAACAGCTAAACTACCGGCACGCAAACAAGCGGGAAAAACGACAAAAGACTGGGGATAGGGGGCGGGGGAGGGGGAGGGCAGAGCACAGACTAGATCACCCAACCCCCTTCTCAGGAGTTTAATGGTTCGTCCTTAAAACATCGCTACTTTAAATATTTCGCTTGAAATACTGAAATTCAATTCCGTAACATACCGGAAGGAGCGGAGCCAACTTTCGTCATTTCCGGTTTCTTGGATGATCTCAGGAACCCAGAAAGCCGGAACTTGCTTCTGCCCTTTCCTGAAGACTGCCTTTCAACCTTGAAATTAAATTCAAAGGCGAATATAAATAAATAGAAAAGAGTTTACTTCACTGGACAAAAAATATAAACTGCAAAATGCAGTTAATGGAGCATGACGCGCTATATACCATGATATACCACAGCAAACTATCGCTTTCGCTTCCCGCTTCCCCACCGACCAGGGTTCGTACTCTTTTCAGATTTTGAAATTCCATGACTTTCCATGACCTTTTCAAATTTTTCATGACCAAGAGTTCAACAGTTTTCAAAATTTTATCAAAACGATCATTTTTTTTAATTTTTCATCTTGCCTTATTCTTCCAACAACGTATGCTGCCTTAGTGATTTTGTATCATGAACATAATTTTCCATGACTTTCCATGACCCACACTTAAATTCCATGACTTTCCAGGCCTAGAAATTAAATTATACAATTCCATGACTTTCCAGGTTTTTCCATGACCGTACGAACCCTGTATGCGAATACAGCCGCCTCTCATCGCTCCCGGACGCTGGGGGTGTTCGCGCGAACGCCCCTAGCATCCGGGAGCGATTTGAGGCGGCTGTATTCGCAGGCTAAACTAACCCCTTTATTATTTTATGTTCGGTTTTGTCGACAAACAGCTAATTTGAAATAACGACCGCCGCCTTGTCAGCTCAGTTGATAGAGCGCCAATCTGCAGAGCGGGAAGTCGCGTGTTCGAATCCCGGCCGGACCAACACTCAGGGTCTTAAAATAACTGAGGACGAAGGTGCTGTCTTTGCGATGACATCTTTAAATGGTTAGACCTTCACGTGGCTCGGATGACCACGCAGAAATGGCGGTCCGGTCTCCGATGGGGACGCAAAAGAACCACTGAGGACGTAACAAACCCTGGATGTGACCACCCTCAGTGTCAGTACTTGTTCATGGGTGGGGTGGGGGAGATGTGATCAACAATGGCGGTTGCCTGAGGCGCCTTCATAAGCTGACGACCGATCTCATTCTCATAAGTGTATGTAAAGCGCCATGAGACATGTGATATGAGCGCTATATAAGTCTCTTCCTTTTTTCCTTCTTCTTTTTATTTAAATATAAGTACGCAAGGCGTGCATGTGACTACTACATAGCTGACCTCGTCTTCAGTTAGATTTGTGAGTCCATAAACTTCAATTGTCTTGCTGATAAGTGGTTTCACTGTTGACACGGACGACCATAGGTTTCTTTCCATTTCGGATGACATAGCCTGCAGGGTAAACACACAAATCACACACAAATTAGTTTAAAGGGAAAGTGTCCCGACTGAAATATCGTGTTTTCATGACTGTGGCGAGGAGCTTGCTTAAGCTTTTTATTACCTTAAACCAGCAGTAATCGGAGATTATGGAGACGCGTTTGAAGGAATTTCCGGCGGAAATGAGCCCCTGAAAAAAGCAATAGGGGCGGCCATTTGGAAGACCGGACACCAAAAAATCTCAAATTTTACTGCATGCAAGGCACAGGGTAACCAACACGAAATTAGAATTGCGTTCTTCGAACGCGAATGGGAAGAAAAAAGTCGTCAAAAGTGATGAACGCAAAGAAATGTGAACTAAAAAGACAAAATAACGACAAAAAGCTCAAAATTCCACAAGAATGGTAATTTTGATTTCTTGACCGCCTGTCACAAAATCAAATTTGATGAACTGTAATCCACTTCCATCCTTGTAATCCTGCACTTTTTTTCAAAACTACTGCTTCTGTTTTACTCTATATTACCTTTTTATTCAACTTAGTTGTATATTTTGTGGTATTTGGCGATTTGACATGGAAATTAACACAATTTCGTTATTTCGGCGGGACAATGTCTTGTTTGACTAAATACGTTATTTTTTTTTTATCACATCACATCACATCACATGGTATCACTTGGCAGATGCGTAGCAGGGATGTGCCTAAATCATACCGTCCAGAAGGACGTCGGACACCTTATTGAGACTTATATAACGTATTTTCAATAAATTGTTATGTGTAAAATTGAACCTGTGACCTCAGCTAGGCTTAGGCTTACATAGCCTACCGCACCAATGTACCACCTAGCCTCCTGGACGGTACGATTTGGGCTTGATGGCGTAGCCGCGCATGAAAATAAATATGGGCGCCTCCTCGCTTGTCTCCCACGCGCGCCCCGTTCTTTCTTGCGCCCATATTATTTTCATGCGCCTGCTACGCGGGCCAGATGTGATTACTTTGGTCAACAGAAACATCTTTGCCAATCGGAGATAACGTAAATAATTAACAGCATTTTGTTTAACTCTACTTACTGGTTCAAGCTTCGGAAGGACAAGTTGAAGAAAATACGTGACCTCTTGAACTAAGCGCCTCCCAGTCGTAACAAGCTCTGTAATCCGTCCTTTACTGGGCGCCTGAGTAAGAAGACAAATTACAATAAACAATCAGTGAGAAGAGCGACATTAGTGCACCTAACCTCCAATGTTTTTTTTCTTTTAATCAACTCAATGTACGTTGAAAAGTCGAACAGTGAAATATTTATTGTTTTTAACGTCGCGTTAGTGAGTTATAGAGATCAGTCTGAATTTACAAAATGCTAATTAGATGACGTCAAATCAAGACTTTATCATTATTTCTACTTCAATTTACAATACGCAGTTCACAGCTTAAGGATAATCAATTTAAGAAATACTAAATAAAAACTGTTAATAGTCAATTGATTTGCAAAAAAAAAATTACTTGGAGGTGGAAACAAGTAGTTGTATAAAAAACGAATCTTGATTTGACGTCATCTTATTAACATTTGGTAAATTCAAACCTCTATAATTCACTAACGCAACGTTGAAAACAAGAAATATTTAACTATTCAACTTTTCAACGTACATAGAGTTGATTAAGCGAAAAAACAATTTTGGGGTTAGGTACACTTTAACTACTGTAACTATTTGAATAATGACTTGTGCTTTGAAACTCTTTTTATAGAAGTTGCTCTTTTTATGCGCTACACAGTCATTCGCATTTATTATGTTGACTATATTGGTGTGTTTGACACGGGGTACTTTGGAGAATGTGAAAAAGTGATTAGTTGTCTTTGTCCAAAGAGTGTTTAGACGCTATTAAATGGGTTGTGTGGTATAGTTGTAATGCTGTTAAATGACATTTCACAAATTAACATTTGCCCAGCACCCATCCAACAAAAGATACATTGAAGACGGATGTCGGGAAAATGTTGGAAGCGGAGGCCGTTCAAACGGTTCCGTGTTTCAACCCAAAACTGATCGTGGAAACATATTAAAGAAATTAAATGCGAGGAACGGAGAATGCCTGACGTGCATAAATGTCGTATAAAGTGTGCAAACGGCTTCAACGCGATCCAACATTTTCGAGAAAGGAAACGATGTTGGGATGAAAGTCTGAACCTATTTAAATTTGTTGGCACACGCTTCCAGCAAGCTTCCGACATTTTTCAACACTGACAACAATTTTATTCAACAAACAAACTTAAAACAGTTTCCTCAACAAAATGTTGGATGAATGTCAATCTTTGTTTTTTTTTTTAGTTGAAACCCAGCTTTAAAAACAACTCACCTCAGGGATTTTTCCATCAAGCACGAGTCTCTCAATAGAGGTCACACAAGAATCCGCTAAACTTAGCAAGTCCTGAAGTTCAGTTTCACGCCGTTCACACGCAAACTTTACACTGAAAAACAAAAAAACAGTGTCCGATGACGTGAGCGAAAGAGAGGAAAACGGGCGAACAGGAGCAGTAGCCACGAAGCTCTTTAGAACATCTAATTTTATTGGCCCTGGGTATCACGAAGCTCTATTGTTTCAGGACTAGGGTCCATTGTTCTGTTGTTTGTTCTATTGTTTTCTCAGCCAATCCTGTGAGGCGTTCCGAGAGCTTCGTGCCCGCCCAACGGGAGTCAAGACAAAAAGATTTTACTTGTGGTAAAACCCTGTTTCAATCCTGGTTGCTTGAGTCACGTAGTGTGTTTCTAATGTTTGAGTCTGAATGAAAATCTAATGTGTGACCATTCAAATGAGAGCAGGCTTTAATAGTTGAGCAATACTTTTCTGTGGTTCTGTTGGACAAGGTGGTTGTTACGTAGCAGTTTGTAAAAGAAATCCTACAGTGTGACCATTCAAATGAAAGCTACTGAGAAGTACTTTCCTGTGGCGCCAATTCAGCGTCCTTACCAGTTGACTAAAATACTGAGACTCTGCACGAGCGACGTCAGCACTTCAGCTTGCACACTTGTCACAGTCGAACTAATCTTTTCCTGTTGAATTTCCGTCCATTCTCTCAACGTTGTCTCAAATTCCTATAAAATAAAACGAGTGTTTGCATAAAAATCTCATATGAGCGTCAAAGAGTCTAACTGCTTGGATTTTATGGGGCATTGATAAGAACACAATGAATAAACGGTCATCCTCTTCTATTAGGAGTTATTTCACTGTGATAAGGAATTACCAAAATGGTGTTCCGATCAATCGGCTCCCGATTGCAAAATGAACAGAAAAACCAAAATCACTGTACTTAAAATAGGAAAAATTGCATTATTTTAGAACAATTTGGGTGTAGGCCTGTGGCACACAGCCTCGCACCACTCACTGTTGATCACAGAGGACATTTATCAGATAGCTCTTAAATACAGTCAAAGGAAACCTCCTTTGTGTATAAAGTATTCTACGCAGACGTTCCTTGGGTTTGTTACGTCCAACAGAAGAAACCGAGTGCTGAACCCAAAGGACGTCGGTATAAGAGGCTAAATGGAGTGTAGGCAGCCTCTAAAGAACCTGGTTCGCGCGGCCACTATGATATTTTGAAAGAAAATTAAGACTTTTTCAGCGTATTTAACTTACTCTGTCTCTGACAAGCATCTGTGCTCGGTTTTTATGAACAATCTTGATGTATCCCGGAGGTTGCATCCAGGCTTCCCCGTCCACTTGAACTGGCACTGATTCGCCAAAAATGGAAATTTTAACGGCCCGGCACTGAAAACAAATCAATGGAGTTAGTACGACTGTGGTAAAAATACTTCAACTTAAAACTATTTGCTCGTATGGAAAGACACAGAAAACTAAGTCACGCGACCTCGTGTAAAATAGGATTTCCCCCTCCGAACCTCATATCTCTCCTCTTTCGGAAGTTCAACCGGCTAGAATACTATATCTCCAACATTTTTCGGACGTTCAAATTACGGACAAAACCAACGTCCGAACGAATGAAGCTCCGAACATTTGTAACCGCGTTATCGACGGTTGAGTAAAAGTTGTTGTGAAGAAAAAGAAAAGGTACAAACAAACAAACAAACAAACAAACTCACCTGTGCTATCCTATGGTGTTGCATCCCTCCGAAAACTTTAGACATTCCCTGGTTTCAAGAAAGGGCCAAAAATTACACATGACAAAAACATTTGCTACAAATGCCACAAATTTAGTTACCGTAAGTAAACGTTAAGCGTGCAAAGTTTAAGAGATGTGCTCACCATTTGGCTTGCACCAAGAACAGCAACGACTTCCAGGATGTTGTCATCATTTGAAGGCTCCATAAAACCCTGCACAAGATTTACACAAAGAAGGTGAGTGTTGCAGCTTTATAAGAATGGTTAACAAAACTAAAGAAAGGAACACAAGAGGCAGCACTAACGTCATCCCGCCTTGTTCCCCAGAAATTGGCTCCACCCATATAACTGCAAAGAAAGAGCAGAAATAAGAAATCGGTATGCCGTGTGAAAGAGTTAACATCATACGAAGGGAAAGAGCTATAGATTAGTACTTTCCTGTGTTGCTATTTATTATGCTGTACAAGGTGATAATAACTTTTTAGTATCTGGATAAAATACTTAAGTGCGAGCATTCAAATGAACAATATTGATCAGTACTTTCCTGTGCTGTAGTTTGTTATGCTGTACAAGGTGGTTCTAACTTTTGAGTCTGTGGATGAAATCCTAAAGTGTGACCATTCAAATGACAGCTATTAATTAGTACTTTCCTGTGGTGCTGTTTATTATGCTGTACAAGGTGGTTCTAACTTTTGAGTCCGTGGATGAAATCCTAAAGTGTGACCATTCAAATGAAAGCTATTAATTAGTACTTTCCTGTGGTACTGTTTATTATGCTGTACAAGGTGGTTCTAACTTTTGAGTCTGTGGATGAAATCCTATAGGGTGACCATTCAAATGAAAGCTAGTAATTAGTACTTTTTTTTATAGATATTTTGGGTTTTCAAAGGACATTGTTGATGTTGTTGTTGCAGAAAACAAACCAGGAAGTATACTGAAAGCAATTGGTGAATTTGACGGACTTCTGCGATGCAATAAAAATTGCGCTTCAATTATTTTTGTATTATTGTATCATTCGAACAGCTGTAGTACCTCGTTATGTTAAGTACCACAATTCCTTGGAGGCTTGGAAGATTGATTTTGTGTCCGTCGCACTGAAAAGAAATACAAACAACAGTTAACAAATAGATTCCATTTTGCCGTGCGTCAGTTCAGTTATAGATCACAGATGACGTCAAAATGTGGCAAGAACAAAAAAGTGTATAAACTATCTTTGAAATGTAAAATACTAATACTTCTTTAAATCTACTCTGGTATTGATTATACAGCAGGCTGCTTTGTTTGACTGGCTAAGAAGCTTCATTAATCAAAAGGAAATGCAGTTAATGGTGACAGTATGTTCAGAAATGACATTGAAACAAGAGTCGCTAAAAGGAAAACAGCAATTACAGGAGAAAAACAAAACGTTTGTTCATACCTCAAGCCTGACTCTTTGATCCAGATTTTTATAAGTTCTCTGTAACAACTCTCTTCCTCCCAACAAACCATAATAAAGCAAATTTAGCGCCCGGCTCCTAAAACCACAGAGAAAAGAAAAACAAACGACAGTGAGTATTTCTCAATTATCAAAACACACTTTAAGAAGAAATTACATACGTGATTTGCCAATGTCTACTAAGTACAGTTAACACGTACCCATATGATAACCGGTGATTTCGCACCCAAATAAAAGTGTGTTGCGCGAAAGGAACTGGAATATATCGTCAGCATGTGTATATTCTTCGTTCTAAAAGCGTGTTTAATGGGGGCCTGTGAAAGCGTGTTTAATTTGGGGGCTAAATGTCCGGGGCTAAATGGCTAGGGGGGTTAATGACCATAATTTTTCCGGTAGTGTAGCAGCTTTATTTTTTAAGGCGTTGCGGTTGCTTCTGTTTTTAGGGCTGGGAGCCATTGTTTCCGGTTGTCTGTTGTATTGTTCTCTCGAAGCGTATCGAACCAATGGTGCGATTGTTATTTCGGTGTTCCACTGCGAAATAACGATAACTCGCCGAAATCGCGCTAAATCGCCCCGAGGAGCAAGCAAACAACAAAGAATACAACACAGCAACAGGGTTAGTCAATTTTATTCACATAAGATTCGAATTTTTAAGTTTTGAAGCAAAACCGTTGCGTTCCCATACAAACCTTTATAAATCGAATCTTTGTAACACAATACCGCTCATATAGTGAGCTTGGGCCGCCTGTGTTGTGATAAACACACTGTTTACAGTAAAACTTCCTTTCGCAGGCAGAGTATCACCTTTCACCTTAACCTGCGCAGTGGGCGCAAACGTAATACAGGGCACCATTTCGGAGACGCACTGTTAGCTGCCGATCACCAACTAATTTCTCTTCACAGTATCAATACCATTAGCATTAAGGTAGGAAACAAGAAAAAGGAAAATCATCAGCTGACTGTCTTAATGCACCAACAAATTCTCATAGCCAAACCAAACGAAATGTGCAGCAATCATTAAAGAGAATTTAAAATTTCATCAAGAGAGTATACTGTACCTGAATTTCTCGGGGTGTTCTTCTCTTCTCATGTGAAAATCCAGTGTAATCTTGGCGTCTAGTCCAATTCCAAAGTAGTTGTTCATCACACATTTTTCCGTGTAACCCTCCCTAAATATAATAATTTCACCAACAATCAGTACATAGAAAGCACATGAATATTTAGTAAAATAACTGGAAAGCATCTACAAGAACAAAATAAACAAAAATTTTGTTTCGAAAACGATGAATAAAAAAAACCACGCCTTAGCGTAACATAAATACAAATAACTTTTTTGAAATGAGAGAACTAGATGACGTAATTTGTTGAATTTGTTTACTCATCAATTCTTTGAATGCTTTGTGAAACAAAGACAAAAACGTAGAACGAGTTTTGTAAACGTTTACCTCAGGCTTGTATGCTGCTCTCGCATGCATAATAAGCGTTTATTTTTCTCAGACTACGTTTCTAAAAATTTAAAATAAACCAATTTCTGACATCGGCCCGCTTAACCCTTGAACTCCCAAGAGTGCCAAAATCAAAATTCACTAGAAAATTCCCAAATTTCATTTTGTATAATATTGGAAAACAAATGGTGCCTTGCAAAAGTATCGCTGAAGGGGTTTCATTTGAATGGTCACATCATAGGATTTGGTCGACAGGCTCAAAAGTTGGAACAAAACAACATGTCTCCATAATTGACTCTGGGAATAAAAGGCTCTCCAGTGTACTCACACATCAAACGCGTTGTTCATCATGGGTGTGGCAGCAGCACACAGTGCGTCCGCATTGGCTAACAGAGCTCTACCAATCAGAGAACCGAACAGTCCTTCACTTGGTCTCTCTTTAAGAAAAGCCCGGGCGATGATACAGCTGTTAAACTGTACCGTGGGCTTACCTCCTGCCCCCATTAGCTTATCATCTATTATCGGGTCGAAGTTGAAAGGGTGCGAGCTGCCTTTACTGATACAACGAGACTGTGGTGACTTGCGTTGTTCGGAAGGAGCCCAGAAGGAAGGAGCGGGATCTGGATCTTGTAATCTGTTGTCCGAGGGGCCTGGTTCCGACTCCAGTCCGTATGGCTCGTCCTCGGGTGTTATGATATTTCCTTCGTTATCTGAAATGAAATCAGTAAGAAAGTCAACAACAACGTTTCCTGAGGACAGAAGCTATCATGTGCGTGATAAGCTTCTGCTGGTTTTATCAACTGAGTAGATTATAGAGCAGTTTACAATTGAGTGTCGTAAAACCAAAATCAAAGTAATTTACTCTGACCAATCACAGCAGTCGTAAACAATCCAATGAACCAATCAGAGCTCGAGGCAATTACATGTCGGCGGCACCAAGCGCGGGAAAACGCGTGCGAGCAAGTCACAATTGGTTTTGGTTTTACTTCTGATTGGTCGAGGAAGTGGCGCGAGATTTTTTAGCCAATCACAAAGCGTAGCAATGAAAAACCCAAGCAATAGTGTAATTACTTTTCACACTCAATTGAAAACTGCTCTGAGGTAAATTTGCCACCATAAAAAGATTTTAAAAGCAGACGTTTCGAGCGCTAGCTCTTAGCCAGAGCGGATCCTTCACCAGACAGTTCTCGCTTGTGGTGTAAGTCATGCTTAAAGTACACATACCCTGTATTGGTTCCAGTCCTTCTTCGATGATGTGTGCTGTGGATGTAGTTACCACTTCCCCAGCTGCAGACGCGGCCACTGTCACGATCGCTTCTGCTAAAGAGCTGGTCGACGCACTGGTTTGTGCGTTCTGCTCATCCACGGCTAAAACCAAAGAAAAAAGGAAGGTTGTTCAGTTTAAGGGACTATGTCACAGAATTTTTGCAGTGTTTTTGAGATAACGACTGTGTCCTCTTTTTACTCGTGCCGGTACGGCAGCGAGTTAAGGATTGCCTTCCGTTTTTCTTTTTGTTTTCCTCCGTGTTTTCGTATCTACTTTTGTGCATCGCGTTAGATCTGGGTACGAGACTACGAACGCATGCACTGCGAGAAAATTTTGAGCCCACGATACTTGGGATTTGGTGTGATGCAAGCAGAAGCGAAACAAATTTGGGTTTTGTTTGTTGCTGTTTACTCGTGCCGTATACGGCAACGAGGTAAGGTTTACTCTCCGTTTTTCTTTTTATTCTTCGTGTTTTCGTCTCTTATTTCTGCATCGCATTAAATCTGGGTACGAGAATACGCACGCATGCGAGCAGAAGCGAAACTAATTTTGGTTTTATATGCCGGTTGCTGTTTTACAACCCCGCGAGTAACGTACATTACCGGCACGAGTATAGGCTACGCGTAGCCTCTTGTTAACTCGGGAATACGCGAAGCGATGAACGAGCTATAGCAGTGACACATTATTTCACTCGTTCGCTCCATCCCTGACACGGTTTTTTCCGTCATTAAATTATCCTAGAAATGTTTTGGCCAAATTTGACGAAAATCCTTCAAATCTATACATACTCAATAGTAAGTAAACGCTTAATTTAGTGAGGGTAACACTAAATAGCTAAAAGCTAATAAACTTGTGGCCCTCGAATTAATTAAAAAAATACAGAAATAGAAATATCTAAAAACTATGTCTATATATATGTAGAATCTATATAAAAATACATATAAAAATTAAATCAAGCTAAATATGAAAATGATTTAAGCTAAGCTGTTCTTTGAAAATTAAATTCCATAAACTCTTCTTAAAAATAGAAAGAGAATCCTTACGTCTAATTTCTAAAGGCAAATTATTCCAAAGTTTGTCAGATCTAACTAAGAAGGACTTTCCACCTATAAATTCGATTGAACAACTCCTCGGCCTTTTGGCGAGTTATCGACTGTGGGCCGTTTGTAAAAGAAAAAGTCGCTAAAATTATATTTTTTTCGAAAACTACATTGATATATTACTCTTAAAACTGGCGCGTGTACGGTCTGTACGAATGTTTTTTTTTATCTCCAGAAGAGAAAGTCCTGGAACGAGGTTACCATAGCAACCTTTACGTCACCCGCGAAGGTTGGGAGTGCCTTTTAATGGGTTCTTTGTTGTTTATTTTTGAGACTTGTTTTTCAATTTTTAACTCACCCTGCTCTGCATGCTCTATAATCTGTTTCAGTGCCTTCTTCAGACTGTTTGCTCTGGACATAAGAGCTTCCCTGGGCACGAATACTTTTTGCTTTCCATTTTCGGTTCCATTCCCAGAGTTCCCCAGGCTCTCTGTTGAGTCGCTCTCCCTTGCGGTGGCGGGAAGAGCTTCTGATTCTATGCTTAAGGTGTTCAACAGGAGATTTAGCTTCTCGTTCAGTACTGCGCACTAAAACGTAATGAAAAACAAAGTGCGTACACTGTTACTACAAATCTAACTCGACTCATTAAACTTCGCAAAATAAGAATTACTACGAAGTACTAAGAAGTACTAGCAGTAATCAAAGATTATGGAGACGCGTTGGAAGGTTTCCGGCGGATGTGAGCACCTGAAAAAAAAAAAAAAAATAGGGGCGGCTATTTGGCAGTCCGGACACCAAAAATTTTCAATTTTTTCTGCATGCAAGGCACAGGGTAACCAACACGAAATTAGGATTGCGTTCTTCGAACGCTATTACGCCCCCACTCCATCGTTCGTAAGATATTGATGGAATTGCAAAACTTAGGCCTAAGCAAAAGCCTTCACGGCCATGAGATGTAGTTCTAACTTTTGACTAATGTGGATGAAATCATTGTGACCAATGCAAGCTAATGAGCAGTACTTTTCTGTGGTGATGTACATTGTACTGAACAATGTAGTTCTAACTTTTGAGTCTCTGGATGAAATCCTAAAGTGTGAGCATTCAAACGAAAGCAATCTAGCAATACTTTCTTGTGGTGCTGTTTATTATGCTGTACAAGGTGGTTCTAGCTTTTGAATCTGTGGATGAAATCCTAAAGTGTGACCGTTCAAATGAAAGCTACTGAGAAGTACTTTCCTGTGGTACTGTTTATTATGCTGTACAAGGTGGTTCTAGCTTTTGAGTCTGTAGATGAAATCCTAAAGTGTGACCGTTCAAATGAAAGCTACTGAGCAGTACTTTCCTGTGGTACTGTTAGTTTTTCTATATTGAGTTTACAAATTGAAAAATAATTTTAAAAAATGAATAGTTTGTGTACAAACCTTTTGTGACAGTGAATCTGGTTCATCGGCCTGGGACGGATCTGAGTTAGCTGATGCTGTCCCAACTTTGGACACAAAATCCTTGACTGTCTCACACAAGACTCTGGGTAACAAAACATACGCAAATATGGCTTACGGGGACAATATCACTTTTTTTAATACCACGATAAAAAAGAAAACAAAAACGTACTTGTTGAGCGGTTTTCAATTGAGTGTCAAAAGTAATTTCACAATTGCTTTGGTTTTGCATTGTTACGCTTTGTGATTGGCTAAAAACTCTCGTGCCACTTTCTCAACCAATCAGAAGTAAAACCAAAACCAATGGTGACTTACTCGCACGCGTTTTCCCGCGCTTGGCGCAGGCGACATGTATTTGCTTTGCGTTCTGATTGATTCATTGGATTGTCTGTGTCTGTTGTGATTGGTCGGAATAATGACTTTGTTTTTGGTTTTACGACACTCAAGTAAAACCGCTCTATCGATGGAAACCTAACAATATTAAAAACTTAATGACTGGTCCCGAGGGAAACAGTGAATTTTGTTTCCCGAGATTCGTCTCGGGAAACAAAATTCACCGTTTCCCGAGGAATCAGTCATTAAGTGATTTGTTATATAGCAACACAAAAAACGCAACACAACACAGTTTGAAAAACACGCCGAGCACTCGAGGTAAACATCAATCGCATCATAATCATGCCACCTTTTGTCACGGTCTGATCACGTGCGCTAGCGGGCAACAGTGCAATGTTACCCTCTGACGTCAAAATTGTTGCCCGCTTTCGCAAATGTTGCCCGCTTAGCACAATTGGCGGGAAGCAGTTTGTTTGTTAATATCTTGTGACCATGAATCAACCAATCAACGCGCGCGTTGTATTGACAAAAGCTCCAGCTATATAACAACAAATGCTATAATATATATAGATAGCCCAAGCCTAACAGCGTCGCACTTTGAACAAGCTTAACTAAGGTGAAACTTAACTAAGGTGAAAGGTTGGAAGCACAAGAATTAAGATTGACGAACGGGCTATTTTCAATTTTAGCAATTCTCAAAAACAGTATTACGCGACCGTCTGCACAGTACATTTTTATAGACCGTACAAAAGTTCACAAAAACAACTTTTCTCTTTCTAGAATAATTAGTACCACTAGTTTCCGAATAAAATACAGTTTTTGTTTGTCAAAAATTGCCCGAGAAACTGATTTGAAAATCAAAAATTGCAAAAATACACAAACATATTTGCATATGGGGATGCGAGTGAAGATAGAACTGTACTATAAAATCAAAGTCTTGTTTTGTTTACATAAAATCGCTTTTCAAACTATCTAATGAATGAACAAACACATAAAAATGGACAACACAATCTTCTTTCGAAAAAATTTATTCAAATCTCCATTAGTTTACGTTTAAAAGCAAAACGCGTACCATTTAATTATAGCTCATCGAGTTAAAGCTTTCTTCGATGAAATTCAAGAGATCGATGCAACTGAATTTAAGCACGTTTTAAAATCAATTCTCCAAAACTAACAATAACACCAATAAAAAGTCACACACAGATTGATATCAACATAAATTCTCATCGAAAACTGTAATCTGATTTACCTTTATGTCCCTCGCTTGCTTGGAAATTCAAATCTCCGCTTCTGGTTCTGAAATCCGTACAAAACAAACATCTCCCGCATTTGATAAAAACGTAATACATGAAGTTCCTCGAAGCAAGATTTTATCCATGAAAGCTCATCTTTTTCCACTAAAGCGGCTTCTGAGTATCCCTTAATTAGTATCCTTGTCTTGAGTAGCAAACCGCGAAATATTCAGGGAAATAACGCCTTTAATTTAAACGGTTTCTCCACTTAGTAAATTCACAGCAAAACATCAAAGTGTTTTTCTAGCTGACGTGACATTCGGCCGTGTAACCGCGCGAAAAACAAAGCCTCGCTTTGGTTTCAACATGACGTCGTACGCGCATGTTTTGCGACGTCATACGCGCCCGCGAGCTAGCCCTGCGCAGTAGTCCGGTCCTGTGCGACAGCGGACGGAGGGCACACGCGCGCCCGCGGAACATTCCGCTAGCCATGACCATGAAAAATGAAGGGCATAGGTTCTGGTTCTATGAGTATGGGGCTGCGCAGCCAGGCCTTCGGCCTGGCAAGTGCTCCGCTACTAGTACACAGACACCTTTATTACATTTCTTTGCCAAAGAGCTGTTACACCGTGTCGACTTTTAACACAATAAGGTAACATCACCCTTATACCACTCAGCCAAAACTCAAAATGAACTTGAGCAGATTTAGAGCTTTTTAAAAATATACCTTGCGGAGGAGATGACTTCTGAGTGTTTACTGGAATAAAGTATTCTTGTTAAATGTGTTGCCACGTTGTTTTCAAACATGTCCATACTATCAACTTCTTGTCTGTACTGCTGTATAAATAGGAGAAAAAAACAGAATGTCATTCAATTAGGTAATTAAACAGCAAGATAAGATAGAGCAGTTTTCAATTGAGTGTGAAAAGTATTTACACAATTACTTTGGTTTTTCATTGCTAGGCTTTGTGATTGGCTAAAAAATCTCGCGCCACTTTCTCGACCAATCAGAAGTAAAACCAAAACCAATCGTGACTTGCTCGCACGCGTTTTCCCGTGCTTGGCGCCGCTGACATGTAATTGCTTCGAGCTCTGATTGGTTCATTGGATTGTTTACGACTGCTGTGATTGGTCAGAGTAATTTAATACTTTGGTTTTGGTTTTACCACACTCTATTGAAAATTGCTCTAAAAACTTCTCAAATGCATTAACAACTAATCAAGTTTGAACAAAGAAAATCACAATTTATAGTTTATTTCTTCAAAATCGTAGTTTATTCCTTCGTTTTCTCTGTATCTAACTGCCGATCAGTTTAAGAAGCTACATCAAACACTCCAAAGAGTGTTTCATCAGGTATCCAAACACATTGAAGCCAGTTTAAAAATCCCTCGGCTGCAACTCGTTGTTTCAATCCACTTCTCGGTGTTTTGAAATCCTGATAACACTTGTCCTCGTGTTTGATATAATACATAAAAACTGGGGGTTTCTTGGTGTTGCGAAAGCCATTGTTGGTTATTCCTCTCTATAACATGAGATACATAATATACTTACAGGGGTATCTAAAGTTTCTATTGATGAGCTTCTAGATGCTGACAAGGGGCGTTCTTCTATCATGATACTCCATCTGTGAAAAAAGGACAAAAAATACATTATTGTGTAAGATATTTGATTGACACTTTTTCTTCTTTTTCTTCTTTCCAAAAGGAGATAAACATATCACCTTGACACGTTCCACAGAGTTACTCCTTGAGTGATTTTAAAACTCTGTTTTCAATTTAAGGGACACTCAGTCCCGGCTGAAATATTGTGTTTTCCAGGAGCTTGCTTCAAGCTTGCTTTGTTATCTTGAAATTGGAAGAATCCATTGCCAAAAGTGATAGAAGCAAAGAAATATAAACTAAACCGACAAAACAACGTCTAGAAAAGTCATAATGTCACAAGAATGAAAGAATGCAAGTTTGATTTCTTGACCGCCTGTCAGTAAATCAAATTTCATGAACTGTAATCCACTTCAATCCTTGCAATCCTGCACTTTATCTCTAAATTACTGCTTTTGGTTTGCTCTAAAGAATATTTTTATCCAACTAAGTTGTATACTTGGTGGCATTTGGCGATATAACGCGGAAAAAAGCTAAGCAAAATTTTGCTATTTCGACGGAAGTGTCCCTTTAATGTAATAACCAATACAGTCAACTCTCTTAAAGCAGACACCCCTATGAGGCAGACACTTCTTAACCCTTTCACTCCCAGAGTCAATTATGGAGACATGTAGTGCTGTTCTAACTTTTGAGTCTGTGGATGAAATCCTATGGTGTGACCATTCAAATGAAACCTCTTCGGCCATACTTTTGCATGGTACCATTTGTTTTTCAAAGTTTATAAAATGAAATTTAACATATTCCTTGAATTTTGATTTTTGGCACTCTTGGAAATCAACTAAGGGTTAATGGCAGGACACCTCCTAAGGCAGACACCTCTGTAAGGTGGACACCTCTCTAAGGCAGTTAGAGCTGGTTCCATGGGTGTCCGGCTTTTTCTTAGAGAAAGTTCACTGTCTATCTTTACTTTAGGAATTATAAGAAAAATTGAGAAGTACCTATCGAGCACAGCAGCCTTTGCTCTTTCCAAATGTTGAAGAAACTGCGTCACAGCATTATCATTATCAACAAAAGACGTTCCCCACCCAAGAACTCTTGACAAATCATTTCCAGTTCCAAGTGGTAAAACGCCAATCTGACACTGAAGACAAGAGGAACATGGAGTTAGAACAATACACAACAAGATTAAAAAATTTTGGGTCACATGATTTAAAATCCACTTTAATTGCAAATCTAGCTGCCATGTCAAGAAGCTCCTGACTTAAGCCTTTCCCTTGTCAAGTTTGAAAATGAAATCGTTAAGTGCCACCAATCAAATGAAAGCTATTGAGCAGTACTTCCTCGTACAATGCTGTACAAGGTGGTTCTAATTTTTGAGTCTGTGGATAAAATCCTAAAGTGTGACCATTCAAATGAAAGCTACCGAGCAGTACTTTCCTGTGGTACTGTTTATTATACTGTACAAGGTGGTTCTAACTTTTGAGTCTGTAGATGAAATCCTAAAGTATGACTATTCAAATGAAAGCTCTTGAGCAGTACTATTGTGTGGTTCTATTTATTATGTCATACAGGATAGTTTTCACCTTTGAGTCTGTCTGCGAATAAGTGTGCACAAACAAATAAACCTATTGAGCAGCATTTTCCTGTGGTACTGTTATTATGCCATACAAAAAAGGTTCTAGCTTTTGAGTCTGTAGATAAACCCTAAAGACTGATCACTTAAATAAATAATTCGGATTAATACAGCACACCTGATTTGACAGGTTTCGGTTGTCAACTTCATTCATAACCCAGCCTACAGACCCATCACCTCCGCACACCAGAATTCGGAAGTGGTCAAAATTTTGGAACAGCTTAAGCCTGTAAGAACAGCAAAAAAAAAAGAATAATCTGATTAATGAAATACTTATATTTTTGCCTACTCTTAAAGTTCCCTTGTTTGGATTCCATGTAACAAAATAATATTGACAGGCTAAAAGAAAATACATGCATAACAAACAACATACCTTATTAAAGGAAATTAACACAAAAATTTAAGTCGCATTAATGTCTAGGAACATTATTTTCTGCGACCTTAATTAAATGGAGCAATCATTTGAACGACATTAATTTCTATCATTTTGCTCTTTTTTACCTTCTTAAAGAACAGTTTTCTTTGTTTAGCACATTTCACACAGTGTACGATAATTAAAGTTTCTTCTGATCTACCCCCCAAAATGGTCTTTCAGTGCATGGTTGACTGTCAGTTCCGACAAATACCTTTGGAATATCAAATAAATTAAATGATATATTTATTGCTTATATTGCACATTTTAACATCGGGATGTGATCAAATGCGCATTACAACACTGTTCGGGGGACTTTGCCAGATTGCTAATGCAGTTTACAGTAATGTGGAATGTGACACAGATGCCCCCGTAACTTAAACAAAGCCAGACTACAGACACCGGGGACTACATCCCCTACTCTTTATGAAGAGTGTTGTGGGGTCTTTAACGTCCCCTACAGGAAGGAAAACTGACAAATGTAGGAGACAAGGCCAACGGCTTAACGTCACCACCCAATAACGCAAAATCTAAACTGAGGCAGATGTTGAGCACACAGCTAGCATGATCTTAACAGTTACTTTAAGACCCTGGTTTTTGGTCTGGCCAGGGTTCGAACCCGTGACCTCCCGCACGGTAGTCCAGCGCTCTACCAATTGAACTAACAGGTCGGCGGTTATATCAACATTCTCTTTTTCAATAGGATACAAGTCCTCCACACTCACATTAATTTTCTTTATTTTTAAATTGAACCTTTCTTTTGCATTCATCATTGCAATCATTAATTTCCTTTAATCAGGTACCAGCATCATATATCAGTGCAAAGGTGTTAGACCCCTATCTTCAGGGGCATAATAAAATAAAGAATTATGCATTGGGTACAAAATAGTACTGGCACTCACCCTTTTGATGGACCTCCCAGTGCTAAATCAAACACTTGAAGAGGGTTTAATAATTGTTTAAATCTTTTAATAAATTTTACGCCCTGAGAAGTAAGAAAATCATGAAAACAACAAGTAAGAAACAGGATAGACTGCCAGCTGTTCCTGTTTGGTCAGTCAAGTGGGGGCAAGCAAATAACAAAAACAAGATCAGAGAGACTGGAGCGAACAAACAAGCCAAGAGGAAACTGGGGCAGAGGTGCCTCTTCCCCAACTTAACCGCCGGCAAACGAGAGAAATTTGCAAAAGTTAAGCAAAGTACTTAGAAGTTAAGGTTGTCATTTTCACTGTTTAAAGTTTAATATACCAATGTATTGCCAATACACTGTCAATTTACCAAACATTTTGAAAGTTTACCAAAAAAGTTCTAAGCGTTAAAAAACTGTGAACTGCAGAATTTTTGCGCCATTTGCCAACATAATAATTATTTTGATCAGGCGCAAACAGTTTTGGTCAGTTTTCAACGGAAAAAAGCTCATCATTTTGAGAAAAATTAAAAGATGGTAACGTCAACTAATTTTTTTATACATCCTTGCCCATATTTCCATTTAATATTTAATAAAATCCCACTAAATAAAATGAAAAATGCCTCGGACGTTTGACCGCGGTGAATTCCCCAACACCCCTTGGTTCGCATTAATTTCACTCACTCTGTAACTGCTGGTATTCTGACCAGCGGGTTTCCCTTTTGTTTATTAGGAGCATGCGCACGGGGACCTTGTCATTGCCGTGCACGAGGCCACCGTGAAATAACCTCAAGTTTCTCAAGTGTTTTGTAACCTGTTTTGTTGAGGTTTTTCTCGCGTTAATCGATTTCTTTCGCCGCAATTCTAACAGATACATGTGGTGGTTATTCTGTACGATACTTGTGAGTCATTCAGGGATGCCTTGTGTATGATTAAACTTTTAAGTTGTTGTTTTTTAATGTCATGGACTTCATTGTGTGCCGCCATTCGCCGTTACTCATTCAGTTGATCACCGATTGCGTATTTGCTCACCCATTCAACTATCCAGAGAGGGACTGCTAGCCGTACATACATACATACATACATATATACTTTATTGCAAGTCTCTTTCTAGAAATTTTTTTTCTTTCCTTTCTTTTCTTCCTTTCCTTTCTAGCAGTCTAGAAACAGGAGCCAATTTTGAAAACAGCATGTAACTAAGAGGGGTTTATTTATTAAAGAGGTCTAAGTTTTCTGATAGCTGCTAAATGGCTTATAAATCTTTGCAATTTGAATGCAATAGCATCACCTGTTAAGCAATAGACTTAATTTTGAGTTGACAATTTGGCTCAAACTTCCAGGAAAGCTTGCCTTATTTTCAACAGAGAAATGTTTTCAGGACTTAATTAGTCATGTGACAATACAAAATTCGCCATCATGATTGTAATTTGCTGATTATTTGTACAAGTTAATGATTCACTCCTAATAAAAAAATTAATTGATTGATTGAATAATTTATTGTTTAATTAATTAGTTTCTAACCTGATTATCCCCACTTTTAGAATTTACAAAGACGAGCATGGGAAGACATCCAGATGGTCTAATTGCCTTGGGATTCAAAAATAGAAACATTGTCAAAACTATGAAAGCAAAACAAAATGATTCACAAATTTATCACATTTTATTCAGCACATGGTTTATGATCTTGAAATAAAAAAAATCACAAATTATAAATAATTTGTATAAAAAACAAAGCGGATGCTATTAGTTAGCTCCAACACCTACATCAAAAGTTATTGAAACTTCTGAATCTTTTACAAGGAGGCAATATCAATTTAAAAAACAAATGGCTTCAAAGTGGAGTCAATAAGGGTTGTTCTGTACATTAAGTATGTGATCTATTTTGTATTTGCTTAAAAAAAGGGCCTTCTCTCATTGAAACAAAACTGTGTGTTGTGCTTTGAAGTATGGTTAATGACAATGTGTAGTTCCAGAAAAAATACATACCCACCCCATGGAAGGTCATTGGAAATTTCTAGGGGTCTTAAAAGCCAACATTTTAGAAGCGATGTATGAAGCTAAACTGGAATTTCCTGGGGGGACAGGGGGTGCTGAACAAAAAACCTTCCGTGGGGGGAGTATGGATATTTTCTGGAACTGCACATTGGGGAGTTGTCTTTTTTCATTCTATTACATGAACACACAATAATTATTCTGACTTGTAATTGTTCTTGTTATAAAAACCTGGCAGAGTCTGTTACAGTAACAAATTCGAAGATGGTTTTTTTAATTCCACAAATAACACTTTCAAGGTACCTAAGTTGTTACGATAAGTTTATTATAAACACCCTCTACTGGGAATTTAATCAAGATAAATATTATTGTTACTTACATTCCAAACAAGGGAGCCAGAATTACTCCATACTGATACAGGTGGTAACGTGAAGAGAGCATTTTCACCATAACAACATTTAGGCAATTGAGATCGACAAGATTGGTGGACCTATGGCAATGTATCAAGATTGGTTAACCTGTGGCAACAAATTCAGATGGCAACCACCCTATTATATGGCACATACGAGCCACAGGTGGCCCACACAGACAGAGCTAAACTTGGTTTCTGTAGCATGGAGCAATTAGGAGTATTGTTACTCCCCCCTGTGTGGGATGCTAGTCCATCACACGGTGACCTGGTTTATATACTATGAAGTGACTAGGGATGACACGCACTCAATTCTTCAAGAGGTTCCAGCGATTTAATGAATTCCGGACTTCACGATGTCCTTCCATTACCGCATGGGCCTTAATAATGGCTTAAACCAGCACTCAACCACTGAGTTGTATGCTGTTCAGCCATGTTGTTTCAAGTTGTGAACATGTTCTATAAGCCCGCCTTAAATGGCATCATGTTCGTTCAGGTCGTTGGTGCTGGTCAGGAGTATTGCAGTCACATATTCTCACGGCCAATCTGCTTTGTAATGGCGTTGAACGCTCCGAATGTACAGTCAAAGTACTAGAGGGCCAGAACTTTGCTTTTTTCCGGTGAAATTAGTCAAATTCCTTTGGGTTAGTGCAATTTCGATAAGGGTTTGTGATATTATTCGTTGTACGATAAAATGAGGCAAATCTGAGCAAGAAAAAAATAGAAAAAGGCCTAAAATTCAACATAGGTTGGTTATGCTCTCAGCCCTTCAATTGCCATACACTATTTAAAGGGGAGAGTGGAATTAAGCCCTAATTGACTTCTGATCAACTGCTAGATTCTCCTTCCAGTTTGTATTGTATATGCTCATGTAACAAAGGGAGAATTTGGCTATAGATCAGGAGTCACTTAGGGCCTTATTCCAAACATTTGGAAAAAGGTACTAAGTGTCTCCTGATCTGAAGCCAAATTCTCCCTTTGTCACATAAGCATATACAACACAAACTGGAAGGAGAATCTAGCAGTTGATCAGAAGTCAATTAGGGCTTTATTCCACTCACCCCTTCATTTGGCCATGCAGAGAATGAAATTCAAGGGCACTTGGATACAAAAGGGCTAGAGGGTTACACAGTGCTTGTACATACCATTATATTACACCAAAGACATCTAAACCCCTGGAGCTTCCTTTTACTGCTGCATATTTCATCACATACACTACACCTGGTTGACACTGGGAGATTCCCTTCCAGCCACTGATGTGGTGTGCACAACTGGAAAAAAATGAAAACGATTAAGGTGATTCCCTAGTTTTGCATTGTGCATCAGCACTGCGCATAATAAATTGCATCATTTGCGCGTGCATGAGTGCAGGCACACTCCGAAGCAAGAGGGTTTCCTTTAAGGATTCAATTGCAAAGAGGATTTTGCACTGGTCGGGAAAAAATAGCTTGACAGCAAGCATGGTGACCCCCAATTTTTAATGCAGAAATTTAAATGACACACGGTTGACTACAATATATCGCGATTTAAAGAAAAGTTAAAAATTCTGCTTTGAAATATTTGTATTTGAATGCTGTAAAGAATACGTCTTCAGGTAGTGTTGGGTATGCGCGCATGCCACGAATTCTTTAATTTCTTTCATAATCTTAATTCCTGGTCAACTAAAATAGTTTATAATGTAAGATCAAAGTCAATTTTGTTGAACTGCTCTATTATTTTAATCCAAGCAATGATTTTTTTTTAGAAATTATAGTCCCCTTTCTGATTACTAGGGTTCAGTAATGAAATCTCGCAGGTCGTATAGTTACTATAATGGCCATCCATGTTGTGCAAAAACGAGCACGGTGACCCCTATTTGTTTATTTCATTTTTGTGATGCTCATAACATAATTACCATCTGGACCAAGTTTTAGAAAATCGTAAAAATTCGTTCTTTTTCAATGGAATCACCTTAAATAAATGTACTATAACATACATACCAATAATTGGTTATTAAGCCACTTTAGATAGAAAAAGGACACGTTTACAAGCGAAAGGTAATCTGCATACTCCTTTCGCTTGTAAACGTGTCCTTTTTCTATCTTTCGCTTTCGCTTGATAATGGTGTCAGTACAACACCGAAACGTTGCGCTTATAATATTTTTAACCATCTGTATTTCCAAATACACTTTGATTAAGCTTAAGCCACTTTAGACAAGGTTATGTAAACAAAGACCTTATGATGTCATCTAATATCAACATTTAATTGGATTTATTCAATACAAGACATACAAAACTCTCAAGGGAATTTTTGGAGAACTTTTAAAAAAGGTTTTCCCCTTATCCACAGCAGAGATTTCCAAAAGTTGTGTTGTAAGGAAAATTGGCAAAACTTTCCCTGGTTCAGGTGCCTTACCACGAGCACCCAACGAACTGTTTTACCAGTTTGCATAATACCACCAGCTGATTCTTATACTCATTTTTGTAACTGTGATTACATGTGAAGTAATAAAGTCAATAAAATCTTTGTATTTTGTAACTTTACACTCCCATGATAAACATGATCAAGTGATATTAGATTACATTCCACCGTGTTCAACTTTGCGAGGAGGCGTGCCCGTCAATTGGTTCTGCACTCTCTGATTGGCTGACTTGTAAACAAGTTTGTTGGATGCTCACAGTAAGGCGTGTCACACTGTAATAGAGCTTTAATAGTAATTTCATTACTTTCCAGGTTTTTCATGACCTGTGGGAACCCTGCAAGAGTATCCACTAAAGGTTTACCATAAACTATGTGATACAGATTGACATACATTGTCTGTGTCATCAAAGTGGCGATCCTCTCTCTTCAGAGACTGCATTGTTGTCCATTTGCAGTTGTTCTTTGCTCGAACAGCACATCTCCTATGAACTTTGAATTTACAAACTGAAAAAAACAAAACCCTGGGTTGTTACAAAATTATGCTATGAGGGGGGCCTAGTCTTTTACGCAGCCGTTATTTGTCTTGTCACGCAATGCTCCTCCCCACTAACGGCTGCTCAAACCTGGACAACATTCCTTGCCCAATTTAAGCCAATCACAGTTGCAGTGCCATTTTTGGAACTTGCTCGCGCCAAATTCTCTACACGTGACTCGTCCAATCATAGCCTGCGTTTTATCATTGACTCAGTTGGATGGCGACGCTGAATGATGGTTTCCGTGCAGTGTCGTCAATGTTCATGATACCCGATCTAAATGTTCACCAGAAGCAGGCCATTCATAAAATTATTGTTGACAAGGAAGACTTATTAACTTTCCGATGGGCTTCGGAAAATCATTAATCTACCAAGCTCTCCCATTCGTGTTTGACCATGTTTCTGAACAGTTGCGTCACATTGTTGTTGTGGTCTCACCTTTGGCTTGAAGATAGAGAAAGGCGAATATTCTGTCGTGTATGGCTCATCAGAAGCATGGTTGTTATAACAGGTGACAGACATAGCATAAATCCTGCTTATCGCTAAAAGCATTTTAGCCCAGCTTTAGAATAAGTCTACTCCAACTACGTGCCTAAGAGATTTTTCCTGTTAGATCAAAATAAAGATATAACAGGCCTGTTGTTCTAAATGTTTCGAAAATGTTGTCGTTTCTTTGATCTTGGGAAAAAATCTCTAGCTGTGATACGGGAGGAATTTACGCTTTCCGGAGCCGTTTAGATTATTTAGTTATGCTGTCGTTTATTTGCTAGCTCTTGGCATTTACAATGGAGTTTTTTTGGCTCACTTTGAAAAAGTTGCAAGATTAGTAGTAGCTGCTTAAGTAGGAATTATTTGCTGCTTAGGATCAGTTCATTACTCATTCCATGATTTAATGTGACCGCAAGTCTGTGGTTAGTGTAACTTGCGATGTCTGGCACATGTACATGTAAACCGGAAACCACCAGCGTTTTTTTGCACGAAAACTGATGGAATTTTCATTTTGCTGATACATGATTGGTTTGCTGAATTTATCGCAAACACAATGGGAAAGGAATGTGGTCCAGGTTTGAGCAGCCATTAGTGGGGAGGTTGACAAAACAAATAACGGCTGCGTGGGAGACTAAAGGGGGTCCATAATATACAAAATCTGACTTTCAAGGGGGGGGGGGGGCTTACCACAGATGGGACCTTAAGACAAAATTTGAGAGGAAGCTCAATACAAAAACTTACTTCCAAGGAGGTGGGGGGTGTTACAGAGAAAGACTCAATACAAAACCTGACTTCAAAGGTACAAAACCTAATCTACCAGGGAGGGGAGTGGCCTTAATACAAAATCTGACTTCCAGGGAGGGGGCCTTAATGTAGAGGTGGCCTTAATATCAAATCCCACCTTATGAGGGGTTAATATAGAGGGAGCCTTAAGACAAAATCTGACTTTAAAGGTACAAAACCTAACTTCCAGAGGGGGTATATTATAGAGGTGGCCTTAATACAAAGTCTTACTTCCAAGGGGAGGGAAGGGGTTTATTATAGAGGTGGCCTTAATATTAAATCACACTTCCTGAGGGGGGCTTATCATAGATGGGGCCTTTTTACACAAGGGGGCAGGGGGCTTATTATAGAGAAGGTCAAATACATAAACTGACTTCCAAGGGTGGGGAAGCGGTGGTGATCATAGATGGGACCTTATTACAAAATCTGACCTCAGGGGGAGGAAGGGAATTATAGAAGTGACCTTTATACAATATCCAAGCACTGTAATAAATTAATAATCACTAACACTGCACTGTGCAGTTACCTTCACAAGATAATCCCTTAGATGTGACGCCAGACAACACATCTCGACAAACATTACAAAAGGTTGGCTTTGCATGAGAACATGAGTACCAGTTGTGAGCACCAGATAATGTGTCTAACAGATCCGATTGCTTTGAAAGAAAAAAAAAAAAACATTTTTAACCCTTTAACTCCCAGGAGTGCCAAAAATCAAAATTCAAGAAAAATCCCTAAAAATCTTTGTTAAAATATTGAAATTGTACCATGCAAAAGTAATAATAATAATAATTTACCAATTTACCAAAGAGGTTTCATTTGAATGGTCACACTATAGGATTTCATTGACAGACTCAAAAATTAGAACTGCACTACATGTCTCCATAACTGACTCTTGGAGTGAAAGGGTTAAATGGATTGTAAGCTTTATTACACCTCTGGAATGTGTTTGCCAATTGACCGTTTTCAAAAGAGAATATGCTTGGTTGATTTTCTTTTGTTTGCCATCAGTAGAAAGGAAATAAATAAATGTCTTTCGCTTCAGTTGCTTTTCTTTTGGTTGCCATAAGTACATGGAAATAATGTGTTTCCCTTCAGTTACTGTACTACTAGGTAAAAGCACTGTCATAACTATGGGTAAAATTTTTGACATCATGCCTCCACTTCTCTCTATGCATGGCTGAGAAACTGGGAGTAAAGCAGTGATTATTTGAGGTTTCCGTTCGTATTCTTATTGGCAAATAGACTGGCTTATAGGCAAATCTTTGCTGATGTCATTCTCTACATTTTACTTCATTAGCATACAAATTTATGTAAAGAAGGCATCCTGCTAAATAAGAATTGACTTCAAAAGTTAAAAGAGCTTGTTAAACTTAGTAATCAATGCAATTTTTAGCTTTTTTATGCTATATTTAGGGAAGTATCTGCTATCAAAAACTGCAAAATTGGCAAAAGTGCTAATGAGCCATACATTCTCTGTAAAATTTTGAGTTTTTAAAACAGCATTTTACACAATGTGTATCTAATATATCTGGATCATATTTTCAAAGAAAGCTTACCGGGTATTCTGCTATGCCTTTTACATATTCAGAATTGATTTTTTTGTTGCTAAGTTAGAGAATACGGCACATATGCTTATGAGGCAACAATGATAAACAAAGATTCACCTGTAACAGATACAACAGGTTTAGCTTACCGAAGATGACTGTGAGCCAACAGATTTTAAAGCACTTATCCACTCTTCCATTTCCTTTCTTGAGTCAGCACTAAGATTAACATTCTGAAATGCTGTAATCACCTGACAGATCAAAAAAACACTTCAATTAAGTTTCTGTATATTTTAGCCTAATCACTGTCAGTCTAGTTTTCCTGTTTATTCCTAACAGCAATCAATACATGGCAATGTAGTTTTCTTCACCAGATATAAATATATTGTAAACAGACAAGCACTGAAACAGAAAAATCCAGGATAAATCTCTAGGGGGAGGTAAGTAAGTCTCACATGGGTCACAAGGTGGTTTATGGAGCATGTAGCAACTAACGTAATAACTTTATACTTAATTCAGCTTCGCCAGACTTGGTAGGGACTCTACAATAGGTTATGCCAGTTACTGTGGGCCCAAGTCTATATCCACCCCCCCCCCCCCCCGCCCGCCCACTCCCCCCTGGGATAAAACTCTAGGGAGAGGTTAGTTAGTCTCACATGAGCCACAAGGTGGTTTATGGAGCATGTAGTAACTAATGTAATAACTTTATACTTAATTCAGCTTTGCCAGACTTGGTAGGGACTCTACAATAGCTTATGCCAATTACTGTGGGTCCCCTTCATAGCAGCACATACCTATATAGCTCATATATGGGAGTACCACCCCCCCCCCCCCCCTCCCCGGGAATCTACTTCTCCCAGATGACCGGACAAGCCATTTATTGAACCCTGATAACTTCATAAGACTATATACTTACAGTAAAGCAGTTGTGATCATTTTTAATGCCAGATACTGCTACACTAAAATCCTGTAGATCAACCTCAGTAAATAATGTCTCCTAGAAAGAGATAATTCTGAATTAGATGATGTAAAACAAAAAATTGTGAATGTTCATCTCTTGTCTGTTTTGTGCCAATCCATGCTTACCTCACTAGATTTTGCATAATATAACTTGTTTCCCTCCCTCAACTTGAAATATCTTCTTTTCCATCTCTGAAGTAAAACAAAAATGAACACAGACATGTATTAACACTCATGATATTAATTTCCAACCCCTCAAAACATACATTTCTGATGTGAAATTTAAATTTCAAGGTCAATTCAGCACTTGCACCCACCAAGTAATTCAAATGATTTTTTTTTCATTTGAAAAAAAAAAAAAGTAATTCAAATGATACTGAAAATTTACAAATAATATTACATGTATTACACTGGGTGGTGTAGTGGTGAGAGCACTCGCCTGCCACCAGTGTGGCCCAGGTTAGATTCATGGGCTCGTGGGTTGAGTTTGTTGTTGGTTCTCGTCCTTGCTCTGAGGGTTTTTATCCAGGTACTCCGGTTTTCCTCCCTCCACAAAAACCAACATTTCGAAATTCCAATTCGATCCGGAATTACAGGTTTGTCAGTCTCTCTCGAGACTGTTAAGTGTTACCCTCGTTAATCAAAGTCTATTTATTTATTTATTTATAACAAACAAAAAAATACAGAAACAGGACATTATAATTCAACACATTGATACATTGCCTAAATATGGTCATAACGTTCTTTATATACGTGAGGTCCACACAACATATATCCAGCGATGGAGGTAAATTTCGTATATTTTGAAGTAAAGTGAAAATGACTGCTGCCTGCAATTTTGTGTTTTGGAAGAAAAATGCTTGAACTATTAGATAAAAAAGGGAAAAGAAATAAAATTAAAGAGAAGAAAAGAAAAGAGAAAAATTATTCATCGCATGATTGGACAAAAAAAGGCACAAAATTTTTGTGTTATGTCGCAGTGTTTCACGGCAAAGCTGAATGAATGAAAGCTGGTTCAAAGTTCAACCGCTCGACACAAAGTGAATGAAGGAGCACAATTTTCAGAAAATGCCTTATAGTAATCACCTCTTGATTCTGAATTGAACTTTTTAAGACACATAACACCTGTAACTAAAAAATTATATGCCATATTACTGTGTTTTAATTGATGTAGCCACATTTGTGTCCCATTCTTTACGTAGACAAAAGCTCTTTGTAGAAACCCGGGGGGGGGGGGGTACTCTCATATATAAGCTATATGGGTATGTGCCGCTGTGAAGGGTATGGTTTTCAAGCAGTTTAGTCTGGGATAGGGTATAGAAATCAGAGAGTTTTGGTCTAGAATAGGGTGTCATTTGCGGATATAAAATCATCGCGGCAACATTGTTGACAGATGGTTTTCAATTAAAAACACTAATAGTGATTCAATTCTAAAAGTAGCAAGTCTAGGATATGGTAGGGATTTTCGGTGTCTAGTCTAGTATAGAGTTGCAAAATTAGCTGAACATGGTCTGGTATAGGATAAGGGTTTCAGAGTCACAGCAGCAGCAGCACACCCCCACCCAAAAATACACAGAGTGCACCCCCCCCCTGCTCCCCAGGGTCCTGGGGTAGAAACTCTCAAATTGTGCATGCAAAATTAATTTTAGCTTGACAAAATGTTCGGCATTTGCTGCTTGTTGTGGAAATGGCGCGAGGTAAAATACTGTTGGAAGCCTTTTTACTTAATAAAAAGGTTGTATATCTCAATGAATTTTTCCTGGAAACTATGATTTGTTATCAATGTGTTAAATTGTAAAATACAAGTGTAGTTACAGTGCTCAAGCTTGTGCAATATTGCCTGTTTTAAGCCAACTCGGCCTAGGGCCTCGTCGGCTAAGTATCCGGCGATATAGTGCTTCGCTTTCGCACTATAAATGTTAATTATACCACTTATACAGCAAATTAAACTATACCAATATATAATTAAAAAAAGTAACTATATTTTGCTCAAATAAGAGATTAAAAAATTAAAAGTATATAATTAAAATCATCCTGTTTGTTGCTGATTATACAGTAGTTACTTCCTCATCAAAAGAGAAGTTATCAATGTCTTTGACACATTTACATAAACTCTGCTTATGCCAAACTGATACTGCTGCAAACAGACTATACCTTTAGGTATAGTCTGTTTGCTACAGGTATAGCAATTTAGGTGTAGTCTGTTTGCTACAGGTATAGCAATTTAGGTGTAGTCTGTTTTTGAGACTAGTGGCCCACAAATATTCTAGATTAACCCTTTAAGCCCCAAAATCAAAATTTAAATTCTCATTTCTAGTCCTATACATTTCCTATAGAACTAGTGGGGAGAAATTGTTTGGATATCAACAACTCATCTTGTGTGATCATATCTTTAATTCTCATGACTTTTTGATTGATAAGGCATTAATATTACAAGGAGAAATTTGATGCTGATCACTCTTAGGGCTTAAAGAGTTAAGGGAACTGTGTCACCATTTTAAGTGTTAAATTATAAAAATCACAAAAGACTTTTATTATTTTTATCAGTGAAAACCCAAAAATAATGGTCCAGTTTTGTTTAAAATTACTCTACTAATGCTCTAAGCGTAAAAATATGTGTCTTGGGCTGCAGATGGCCAGAATGGAAATGGATTGCAATTAGCCAAAATTACAATATGTTCAAGTTTATCACCTCATGTCTTGACAAACTTGCTAAAACTCTTGATTCTCTTTGAAAATTCACTTAATATAATCTCATTCTTAATGTTCTATTTAACAAATTGACATCAGTTTTTTATGCATCTGTCCTCTTATTGATGAAAAAATTGGTCATAACATTGTCAAAGTGCTGTGGATCTACGAACAGCAGGTGAGTGGATCCACAGCAAACTTTGACAATGTTATGATGAATTTTATCATCAATAAGAGGACAGACGCATAAAAAACTGACGTCAATTTGTTTTTTACAATAACAAAAATGCCAAAATTGTAAAAAACTGGATGAAATGAAGAGTGAACGCAAGGTAAACATGACAAATTGCTGAGTTTTATTCAAATTGATGCAATCATTGTCAATAAGTTTTCTCGCTTTCTCATTGGCTGACTGACAACAATAAAGAAATTTCATTGGCTAAAAAATTGACAGGATGACATCTTGCATAAATTACAATTTTGTGTCTGTACTCTTATTGATGATAAAAATTGACCAATCAGCATGTGAGAATAACTTCAGTTATTGTAAAAAAGCACTTTGTGTAGGACAAAGGCACTTAGTTTCAATTTTGGGCCAGCTTTAATTTAATTAACCCAGAAATATCAAAATCTCATTGCACAGCTCCTTTAAGGTGGCTGAACACAGTTTGCGCGCGCTCTTCAATTTCAGCTGCTTACATGAGTCAGCATGTGCAGAGTTTTGAGAAAAACAAATGTGGTCCCTATTCAGCGATCTTTTTATTTTGCTCAGCATGGATCGCCCAAGTGTTGTTTTTCGTCTTAAAATCAAACAATTTGTTGTTCATAAAAATGTTTGTTGAATCAATAGATAATTTATAGAACCATTGTAGAAATACACTGCCTTTTTGGTCGTTTTTGTCTTTGGATCGAGAACCCAGTCAAATGCAATGCATGCGCAGTTGACCAAAAAATTGTGACTGGATATTTTAGCGACTTTCCTCGGAAATGTGCTGATTTCTATGGAATCACTCGTTAGAATTTCATGAAATTTGGCACAATAATACTTCCGAATATGCCAAACTCACCTGCCATCAGAAATTTGAAATCTAACAGAGGAGATTTTTACAAAACGCAAACATATTAAAACACAAATTATGGAAGATCCCTCTGTTAAAATTACATGAGACCAGTGTTAACATGCGAATATTTTTACGAGTTTACTGGAGACAAATGATGGACAAAATCTAATGAATAGATTTTCTGAAAATAAACGAAACCAAATATTGCAGGCTGATTTACAATCCACCATGTTGCCATGGCAACACCCTAAAGGCTCAACAAAAATATCAAAATATATAGCTTGTTGCTTAATCGTATGCCTCACCAATTTTGGGCGCTCAGACGTAAGTAGTTTTAAAATGACAATGAATGACGCACAGGTACAGTGAAACTGTGTTCAGCCACCTTAAGCTGGTTTCTTAAGCATGAAGCAACTGTATGAGAGCATTACTACTCTCAGTTGCTAGTCAATTGCAGGATTAACGACCAGTATTATATACACCTGTGGAAAGTGTTTATTAACACCACAATTACGACATTGCTATGGTAATACGCCAGACATAGACCACAGACAAAAACCTAAACGGACAGCCTCCATTGTTTGTAGATGTTGTGGTGCAATTTTACCCTTGGTGCAAATTTTGTATTCCTTTGTTTAAAACTCATTGTCATATATTACCAAACATTACCATACCCAAAAACAAAGGAATTAAATAAAATTTGCACCAAGGACAAAATTGCACCACAACATATACACCTGTCTGCAGCCATCAACCGACATAATTAGATCAACGCAAGACAACAACACGCTAATGTATATACAGCACTGTTTAGAATTTACAAAAATTGATTTTTGAACCTACAATAGCATATGTATACATGTACACACAGATACCTGGATTCAACGAATTATTTTAGTCCAATCTTGTAAAGATTGTACAAGATATCTTTTATAATAAATTACAAGCAAAAATTCATCCCTGATTACAGACGCAATGAAAAGATTTGGTTTTTCAATTTTGCAATAAGATTTTTTTATATCACACAAGCTGTAGGTAAATAATAAATGGAAGTTCAATGGCGACTATTATTTTCAAACTTTATTCCTCACTGATGAATTTATTGGAATTTACAATAAATCCTGATTGGGAAGAAACATTAATTATTAACCACAGCAGAAGATCATTACAGAAAAAGGATGGGCATCTAAGTTTTACTCTTCATGTGAATTTTTCTTTAATAATTTGTTAAAGTTTGGATAATTTTTTTTTCAAACTGGACTGTTAATTAAAATTACACCTCTGCGATCGCATGGCAAATCAGATGTTTTGCCAAAAAATTGAAATGACCACTGCAAGTGATATTTAAATTAATCATTATGTCTCTTTGCTACATGAAAACAAAAAATATTCAAGGTTGACTTTCTATGTACATTTATGGATATCACTGTTCGTATGATAGCAGTAACATTTAAGTTGTGGTTTATTTTATTCCTTGATACAGAATTACTTACCTGAAAAGAACCAGTCTGTTTTAACAAAAATCCCTCTTTTATACAGCTCTGCAAATGACACACAAGTTGTCTATGTGTTAATGTACAACAGCAAAGAGAAAAATTCCATTTGAGATAAGCTTAAGCACTGTATGTTCAACAGGAAAAGGAATATTTTATATCTAGACCTCTTCCAGCGTGAAATCTGCCATCAAGCGACAAAGAAGTGCAGTTCTTTGGATAAGGAATAAAAATTAAAGACTTCCATTTATCGATGGTGGAATTAAATATGCAATAAAGTGGTGTCAGAAACAATGGCTCAAAAGCAAATAAATCTAAAGAAACCGTTTGACGGGCGTTCATCAAAAATTGACTGCGGAACAAATGCCGATTAATTCGAGGCCTTTGCTCATACAAAAAAAATCGAAAACGAGAATTTTTCGCGGATCTTTGAGGCTATCATCAATTAGAAGTAGTCAACCAACCATGACACAAATCCCCAAGAAACAGTTGTTATTCAAAAAAAATATCCCCGACTCACAGGTGCATAATTAATGACGAATAGCTAGCGGTTCGCTAATAAAAAATTCTCTTAGCCGATAAATTATAAACCGACACAAGTTTATTACCAGAAAACCGGGAGCAAACGAACACGGTTCCAACTTAAAATCACCCAACAAAAGCAATATAAATAGATTTATCACGGCTATTTCCCTTTCATGAATGAAAATCCTCACTGCTCAGAATACGTAAGACTTATACGATATAAAAACAGCAAAATGAATATTAACTTGAGTAAATTCTGAGGGTGTGCATACATGTCATTTTTCATAGGAAAAATAGCAAGTTGCAGGAGGAGTTTTGAATGATAAAGCAAACTAAAAAAAACACAATTCATAGATACAGCAATTAAACAGGAAAATGCGATTTAATATTTATGTGTGTCCATCCAGACCGAAAGTCGATCTCAACGGGGGAGAAGTCAACAGACACATAAAAATTAATAGCAAAAATAGATTACTTAGAAATCTTTTACTTCAATCAGATTTTCTTCTCCTGAAACATGAAGGGACAAATATTTGTCCTTGGCGTAAAACAATAATAAATCTTAACCACAACAAGTACAAAAGAATACGAGGTTGATATTTCCCGTGTAAGCTTACATCGAAACGACCATGGCAAACTGACCGTGTTTTGTAAACACAACAAAACTGCAAATTAATAATTCCAGCGTTGAAACGTTGAAAGAACAAAGCTTGCAAATAATGGTAGAGGCTTTTTGGAAGGACTGTAAAAAGCTAACGTGGCTCATAACTCGAGAAACGTTGCACATTTTTGCCGGTTTGGAAATATTTGAGCAACATGCGAGACCAACTCACCCGAGCTTTCACTGCAGTGACTGTTGATTTCCTTCGGTGATACAACTTTAGTGTTTCAGTCCCCCCTTCAGAGTCGCTCTCATCGGATGAATCGATCTCATTTTCTTCTACTCGCGGAGTAAAATCATATGATCTTCTCCACGCCATACTTTTCATGCCATCTTCTTCGCGAAGTCGATCGCCAGCAGCAGAATGTCCGCCATTATTTTATGTAGCCACGTGATACAACATCAATCGAGGAGTTTGCGTGACCTCACTTCCGCTTGACTGCCTCTCCCGGAAATCCAAGGAACATTGGAGACTTCAGGGGGGTGGGGGTGTAGATTTACAGCTGTTCACGCCAAGCAAACCACCATAAACAGGAAAAAATTCAAGGAAAATTATTGAGCCGAGTAATCAACACCAAATCAACAACATAGCAACATACCTGCTAAATGAACTGCGAGAATAAGTTTTCCAAGAAATCAATCATGGCTCAAAACAGCAATATATTAAAAACGCGTCAAGCTGGTGGGTAGCAAATGTTGGCAGTCAGAACTGTTGAATTTATACGGTTTTGCTTGGCTTGTCATATTAATTTATCGCTAAATAATATAAAATTTCTAAAGACGTAAGATATAGATGCAGTACATCCTCTTATCTAATCCCCTCCTCCGAGATTCAAAGAAGTTGATTTTGAGTCATCGGACCCCTTGCTATCGATGACGTCTGTATAGAAGAACGTCGGACACCATTTTCTGAGAAGCTATTGCTCCTGATCTGCAAAAAGAGCTCAGCTGCCCACGAATGACAGCAGAAAATACTCTAAACAAATCGTTTACAACCTTATATACGTCAATAAAACGCTGAATCTTACAGGAACTTCTAACATTTGGGCCGTTCAAAGGTATTAAACCCTCTGCCGGCCGCCTATGCTCGACAACAACATTAAGATTTTCATGCAAATTTAGTTAGGGGAAAAAAGCAAGAACTTACCTCAAAGAAGCTGAGAATATTTTCTTTTACGTTGATACTTTCTTAAGGACAAATAAACAGGCGCTTTTTCTGTGATAATAAGGTAAATTTGGAATAAAAAGTCGCGAAAAATTCTATATCGTACAGGTGAGCTCAAAATATATCCTATTTGCAGAATTGTTCAGCTAAGTGTTCGAAATTTGTTGAGTGCCTGTTTGCGGTTCGATTGACGCTATATGCGAACTAATCATCCAACCATCTGCTAATTTGCCTGTTTAAATGTAGTATTATTCTTTGCACATGACATTCAAATTTGGTCATCGGAAGGTAAGACCGCTGACGTTGCAACGCACCACAAAAGACTCGCAAAAAAGAAAACAAGCGCTCTCAAACAAGCGTTTAAAAAATCACAAAAGCTTTCCAAACTCCATTTATTCAAAAACAGTGGAATTATAACGACAGTTTTCTATCTTGTCTAACGATTAAGTTATTAAAAGAAACACATTGTACGACATGTTTTGCATATATATGACTTTGAATCATCCACAATGACGTCATCGTGACGTCAAAGACACGCATGGCTAGAACCTTATGCTAATTAATTTTTCGTTTCAATTTCTTTAAATCGATAAAAACTTTAAAACTAAAATTCACGGCGCTGTATTTTCTTCGATAATCATAACAAAAAGTAGAGTTTAATTTTACTATGTAACGAGTTTTTATAACTTATCAATCTTTACTTTCAAATTTATTTTTCGTGGCGCCATGTTGCTTTGGTCCCTCCGGCCTGTTAGGATTCTAAACTAGAATAATTTTCTGAAGCGATTCTTGTATTGAAAGGGCCTTAAAAGAATGGAACCACGTAGTCATAACAAAACCGCAGAATGGTTGACTGGATCGGATAGCAGCGCCGGTTACATCGGTTTTATGTGCATGAGATTGACCCTTGAATTATCATGAAACTCGAGCAAGTTGCCTTCGGGGAAAATTAAACATCTTTCAAGACATGAGAAACGACATGTCCTTGTCTCAGACAGCGACCTGCATTCGATTTACATTTATTTACACAGACGACTTACGTCTTACGTTATTGAAACAGAATTATTTGCTGTTAGGGTGACGAAACAATTTCAGTTATCCGGCGTTTTCAGACGGAAAAACTACACAGTCATCATGACTGTAGCGGACAAGAACAGTTTCACCCCCGAATGAAAAGGACACCAACCTCATTTTTGCAAACTGTCGAGTAATGCTAATAATGCAAATAACTTTCATTTTCATTCAACGGATTTAATACAGTGGCAAAAGCTTGGCCTGATCACCTTATACAGCTGCAATTTATTACCAGAACGGTCCGAATATTATTGGATCGCTAAGGTTTGAATTTCACTGAGTTGTTTTCGAATCATATTTTTTTGAAAAAAATCATTTTGCTTGAAGAAGAAACCTTTTGTTTTGTGCCTTGCCAACAATATTGCAAAACTTTTGGGAAAATGGCATAAAAAATGCGTCAGTAATACTGTCAACTTTCGTGTCAGTTGTAGCGCGCGCCGTGCCAACAGAAATATTTCTCTTTCCTGACAGCAAATTTGTACAACCGGCCATAATAACATAACCTTCATTAAAAACTATCATTGAACAAGTTTGAAGCTGGTTTATTCCGTAGTGGGAAATATTGCTTTCATTCTTTTATTTTGGGCAAATTCATGACCTCGCCTTTGGCTCGGTCCGTAAACATGCTATTTTGTAGGTTACAGCGCAGTCGTCCTTATGGATATGGCATGACCGTCATAGCCCTTAGGACGTTGGAGGCTCAACCAATCACAAGTAAAACTAAACTCAATTATGACATATTCGCACGCCTTTTTCCATGCTTAGAGCCAACTAAATGCATGTAGCCTGCGTAAAGGTGAATTAATACGGGCGACAAAATCGTGCAATGTCGCGCAATAATGTTGCGTTGCAGGTTGTAGCCTTGCTGTTGCGCATCATTACTACCTACGCACGTAACAAATTTTCATGTTGCAGAAAATGGACGTCGCTTCTACTTTTTGCAACATGAAAATTTGTTGCGGGTGTAGGTGGTAATACACGCAACAACCAATCTCAACTTGCAACGCAACATTGTTGCGAGACAACAACGAAAATGTTGCCAGTATCAGTTAATTTGCCGGCTTACTGGCGTTGTTTCAGGCGAGCGCGACAGGCGAACGTGGAGCGCGAGGAGAGCGTGGAAAGCATGGAGCGCGAGGAGAGAGAGAAAAAGGTATTTTTTTCGTGCCCCCGTCGTCCCGCAATTCGCGCTCAGGGCACGTTCGGCGGAATCGAGATGAATACGCGGTCAGTATAAATTTTCTTACGGCGTTAGTGCACAGCCATGATTCTGTTTTCTGTTTTAGGATGTAACGACCTCGAACTGTGGTTATCTTTCTCTAATGTGTTGATATACCCCGCAAGCTTTATGATCTTGCTACATATCATGAATAAAGGAGGGTCATTATTCAGTTGAAGTGTTGCCGCAAAAACTTTTACCAACTCAATAAAATGCAGATGTAGATGTAGATTTATTTATAATTATGCTTTCGTTAAAATTGCCGATCAGGGAGACATCATCAAACGACCTTGTTCTTGTTCAAAACTCCACACGCCTTTGAGTACTGATTAATTATAACAACGAGGTTTCGTTGCTCAAAGACTCGATAGACGATCTTCCGTGAAGAGGTGGTGCGAACATGATCAACTAAATTGTTCTTAACATCAGTGACTTAAAATTCAACGTTTGTCTTCGGACACAGCGTGGCAGAACTTGGAATTACTGAACTTTCGGAAAGCCGACCTGTTTTTTACGCATCACTATCGTTAACTGTTCGCGTTAGCTAACAGGAGGTATCTACTGGCTTGGCGGAGAGGATTAAGTAGCTTCTGGCGCTTCATCTGGCTAAAAAGTTAATACTGATCTTGCAAGTTCAATTTGTGCCAGCTAAGCACTAATGTAAATTGCTGTAATCAGTATTGAGGGCCACTGGTTTGTCAGTCTCCAACTGTATAGTGTTTTTATTACCCTCTTTAAATAAAGTTATTATTAGTAGTAGTATCACGATCAGCCGCAGTTTTGGGACTGCACGAAAATAATGCGAGTTTTGAAAATGAATGATCGATTGCTTTGATGCTGCTGGTGGCGGCTAAAACGTTATGAATCTGCAAAGTTCACTGAATTATGCCAGCTAAGCAATTATCCTTCAACAGTTTTGGAAACAGGACGGAAATGATGTGCAGTATGGTTTTGCATTGCTTCCAACTCAGTCCAGAGGCATCCCATCGTTTTCTAAAAACTTTGCAAATATCTAATGTCCCATGCATCTGTAATGGCCGTATTGCCATTTCGCCTTACTAACGGCGAAATTTAGGATCGTAAAACCGTGGATGAAAATGATATATAAACTCCAAAATCAATGCCATTTTGTTTAACAAATTTTCTGTCTTTATTATTTATTTACTTTTATTTTGTGTGGCTCGCGAAAACGGTATTTTCAAAACAGCGGTTCGCCAAAATAAACACAGAAAAACAAAGTTAAAGAACACGGCAGTGATTTTGAGGTTTTTATTTTAGTTTCATCGTTTTAAGAGCACTAAATTTTCGCCTTTAGTGGCCGGTCTAGTTTTATAAACTGATACGGCCATTACAGGTGCACAGTACACCACACAAACCGACGCGGATGGTAAACCTGTGGCCAAATGCGTGAAAGTCATGTCCGACATTTGATGTGATAGGTAATAACGAAACAAAATCATGCTGACAAAGGAAAGAAACACTTACCCTTGTTTAGAGAGTAAAATTTGCAGTGAGCTTCAGCGTACTTGAATGATCTTCGCAGCTGGTCAATGTTTAGGAGCTCAAAACAGCTTTTATGCCTTATTTTAGTTCCGGGTGTACAGCGTTTCCAAGGCTCTTTCTTGTTCAGTTGACGTCAATACGCGTCGGTCATCATTCCGAATGACGGCAATAAAATGTCAAAGCCACTCGGCACAAACTAATCATGACAAGGCAACTAGTTGAAGCATAGTTATTATACAGGCTGTCCCAAACGTTCGTGCCTTTTATCATATTCATGCATCTATAAATTGTTCTCTTACTTACATACATACATACATACACACATACATACATACATACATACATACATACATACATACATACATACATACATAAGCATTATTTTCTCTCGAATTTTAGAGTAGCTTACAGAAGCTAATATTTTCGAGAACATAAAAGTTAAAACTGTATAGTGTTTGCAAATAAATTTATATCATTAAGAAAAAAAATTCATATAGCTAAGCGAGACAGGGACTACACAAAGTTACAACACTGAATTTTATTATTCTATTCTTCGACTTTGTAACGCGCGCTTGCCAACAGAAATATTCCTTTTTCCTGTCAGCAAACCTTCATTGAACTAAGCTGGAAGCTTCCAGCTTTGTTCAATGGTTCCTTCCATAGTAGAAAAATATTGGTTCCGTTGCCAAAAAAAAAGTTTTATTTTTGGCAAGTTTATGACATCGCCTTTGACTCAGTCTGTAAACATGCTATAGGCTCCAACGCCGTCCTACTTATGGATAGCAGTGATGCATGAAGCCTATATATAAACTTTCAAAAAAGAATATGAACAATATTTTTCTAGTTCAATAACATTGATAAACAACAACACAGCAAGCTAAGATTTTTAATTTTACTATGGTGAGCTCTGTATGATTTGTCCTTTTAACCCAATTTTACTGAATATAAAAGGAGCCTTTTCAAAGGCTAACAGTGTCACTGACGTTGAAAGCTTTAATTTGTGTGGGAGTTGCCCTAGAATGATTTTACTTAGACCGTGAAACATTATCTAGCAATTAATCAAAATTAGTCAAAATTAGTCAAAACTAACAAAAGAAAACAATGGAATTAGTGTCTAATAGTGCCTACCAGTACCTACCAACTTAGTAACGTCAGTAACTATTCGTTGTTCACGGTTCAAAGAAAATCACTCTATCCTTTAGTTTTTCTAATTTGCAAATATAAAACCATTTCTCGTGAACTACTGCGTTTCAAGAAATCGTATCGAGTCGTGTTGATAAAACATACCGTAAACATTGGGTAACACGTTGTTTGACTGTGTTTATCTACAAACTCGCCACTTTTGAGTCCAGTGTTAATTTTGCAAATTTGCTTTTAATGTTTAATGATCGTCACAAACTTTAATTTTTAATATTGAAGCGTTCCGTTTTTAACAAAAAAATTATGGCTCCGCAAAATGAGTTTTATAGGACTTTTGTCGGAGGCTCGAGTTATAAATACAACATTCGCTGAAATATTCAACTTGCAGTCGGGTAACCAAAAATCGTCAGTTTAATATTCCTTAACGTAACTTTTTTCAGTACACAAGAAATGAGTTTTACATGACTCTTGTCGGAGGCTCGAGTGAATTATAAATACAACATTCGCTGAAATATTCAACTTGCAGTCGGGTAACCAAAAATCCTCAGTTTAATATTCCTTAACGTAACTTTTTTTCAGTACACAAGAAATGAGTTTTACATGACTCTTGTCGGAGACTCGAGTTATAAATACAACAATACATTCGCTGAAATATTCAACTTGCAGTCAGGGGTAACCAAAAATCTTAAATGGAGGTCACGTGACCAGGGCTTTTGACCCCCCCCCCCCCCCCGGCGAAAGCTAGGGTTTGGGATAGTTCAAATCTGGGCGAGTTAGGGTTAAGAATATAAAATATCACCAAGACCACAGCGACAAACCGTTGTGAAGTCCCGGATCTCCCAGTTGTAGACCTGGATCAGTACAATAATTACTTGTAGAAAATCAGAAAACGGCAAACTGATCCTTATACGGCAAGGCGATGAAAGAGTAAACAAAAGAATAAAACAAAATATATATTCAAACAAATTTGCCCAATATTTTGGTTTGGGGGGCTAACAGAAAAATGAAGATAAAACTAAAAGTTCGTTACAAATAAGAGTTTGAAATTATGAAAAATAAAACAATAGATTGTTATTTGTAACGAACTTTTAGATGGTTTTAGATGGTTTTCACTCACGTGACCTTCAGTCCTGTGGGGGATGGCGGCCATGTTGGTGCACATAGGTGTGCACCAACATGCCTGCCGTGACGGCACATGCCCCAAATACAGCGATGAAAGATTAAACAACTCCTAACAAACGAAGGGTTTACTGTTCGGAGTTTAACTGTAAGAAATGGTCCGGTGTTACGCCACAAAATGTAATTGTAGCTTAAAATTTAAAAACTTTTTGACGCAAAACTAAGGGTCAGAAACAACTTTTGACGTAACATCCAGCATTGAAACTCGTTATTAATTCGCCTGGGGAAAGTTAGTGAAGCTCTGCCATAGTTTCATCTCGAACTATCATATCAGATAGTTCTACGTAAGTTTTCATCTGTGGCCATGTCAGAGTATAAACTGATAGGAATTTTACTTCTTCATTCCTTTGCAAAAGAAAAAAGAACTCGAAGCACGTATAAGGACTATTTTCTTAAGTTGCCACGTGTCTGCGAGGTTTGAGTGAGTTCTTTTAAAATAACAGAGATAAAATGGAAACATTTCAAGCTTTTCTCTTCTAGTGTTATTTTACAAAAACCAAAAGAAGGTGCATGCTTTTTGTATTCTTGAATTATAAAATGATTTGTCAGTTATTTGTTTTAATAAAAAAGCGTTCAGATGCTTTTCTATCTTCAAACTGCTAAAAGAGGTGTACAATACAGTAATACTTTTGTTTAACACGCATCTTTCTTCCGGTTTTGCTGAAACATAAATAGGAGGATGTGCCTGACAATAATTCAACTGACCCAGTTCAAATTTCGATACCATTTTATGATTATGAGAAAGGGACGAGTTTGCTATAAGAAAGCGAAACTTTACGGAGAGATGACAAAAAATAATACCAAAAACTCCATTTTCAAGAGAGCGATCGGCCATCTCGTTTTTATGAAAAGGTAAGAAGTTAGGTCCGGTCAACGCTTTTCTCGATCTTAGAACGACAACATAAACTGCCAGTAACCGAGTAACGGATGCTGGGTTAGGCATGCGCGATGATGATGACCATGCAGACAATACGATGAATCAATCAGAACTCGGAGCAAATACATGCAGCCGGCCCCAAGCGCGGGAAAACGGGAGCGCGAGCAAGTCACGATTGGTTTTGCTTTTACTTCTGATTGGTTTTTCAAGACACAAGGCGATAAACTTGAAAAAAATTGGGTTGCAATCCATTTCCATCCTGGCCATCTGCAGCCCAAGACACATATTTTTACTCTTAGAGTGCTAGTTGAATAATTCTAAACAAAACTGGACTCTTAAAAAAGGGCCTGTTTATATGGTCTCGGGTACCCGAGACAACCCTCCCCCCCGAGACAACTTTGCCGAGCGTTTATATGAGAAATGTTGTCCCTGCTGACCGAGTTAAAAGTTGACCCTACTTAAATATTCAAAACGCTGCGTAAATATTCAAATCTACATACAGCTATCGTATACCTGTTCGTTTGATTTTCTTTCATTCGTTCGATCACTGTGGGCTTTGCTGATTTACATTTTACTTCTTTAACGCGAATTTGTGTTCTTAAACCTAAAATCTTGGCTTTTCGTGACACGCAGGACATCGTGAGTTGTCCCGGGTAGGCGAGACAAAGTGTTTATATGAGAAAAAGTTGTCCCGCCTGCCAGGGTTACCCTACCTGCCGAGGCGAGACAACTCGCCCAACCGAGTTGTCTCGCCCGAGACGAGTTAGACGAGTTACGAGTTACGATTCTCATGTAAACGGTTGGTTGAATTTTTCAAAGAAATAAGTGAAAAGTTAGCTCGCCCAGGGTAACTCGGGGGGAGGGTTGTCTCGGGTACCCGAGACCATATAAACAGGCCCTTATTTTTGGGTTTCCACTGATAGAAATATGTTTTTGGGCTTTTTAAAGTAACACTAAAAAATGGTGACATAGCCCCTTTAATATTTATGGATTTTATACTTTAATATTAAGGAAAACGTTTTTTTGGTGTTGGAAATATATGCGTACTCTTGTAAGTATTTTCCGCAGTGATTAAATAATATTTTCTCCTGCCAGTGGTAAGATGTCCTGTGCAATTATTGGATTTTCCTTTGTAATAACAGGTATACACACAAGATCAGCTCGGATATTTGGAATTATAGTCCCAAAATCGACATTTCGCTTCTACCTCCCTGAAAATAACACCTATTCTCGTATTTTATCCATTTTCTGTGCGTAAAACTTTCGTCCTTCTCACCGAAATCATACCACTCTGCAGTATTAGAAACTTTTATTGAAAAGTTGTGTTTTCTTGAATCCTTTAAAAAAGTGACTATCACGCGTCAGCCGGTGTAAATATTGTCCGTATTTGGCATTTTTGTTCCTTTCGCTGTGTCCACCTGAACTTCTGTGTGTTTACTGGGGGCCGTTTCTCGAAAGACCCGGTAATTACCGGACCCGGAAAGCTGTTTATTTTCATTGAAGATCGAGGTTTCAAAAGTTTTGCAGATAATACGATAAAACTATCAGTTAGCAAAACAAAATGGACTGGTTTGTTCGCTAGGACCCGCGCTTGGCCCCTGGTGTCTTCGAGTGGTTTCTGGGTCGATTGCAGTGAGTTTTTATAGTTCCACTGTTTCTTCCTCCCCAAGCCTCATGTCGGGCTATCACAGTTTTCCGGTATTTTTTTTCCTATTCAAATGACAGCTGCTGAGCAGTATTTTCCTGTGGTGTTGTTTATTCTACTGTACAATTCAATCTCGAGTCTGTGGATAAAATCCTGCAGTGTGACCCTTCAAATGTAAACTAATGAGCAGTACTTTCCAGTGGTACTGTTTAGAATTATGTACAAGATGGTTCTAACTTTCGAGTCTGTGGATGAAATCCTAAAGTCTGGCGATTTAAAAATGTTGGTATGGTCTCCAGAAAACTGTATCGAACCACCTTAAATGAAAGCTATTCGGCAGTACTTTCCTGTGGTACTGTTTTTTTATACTGTACAAGGTGGTTCTAACTTTTGAGTCTGTGGATGAAGTCCTAACGTGTGACCATTCAAATGAGAGCTATTCGGCAGTACTTTCCTGTGGTTCTGTTTATTTTATACTGTACATGGTGGTTCTAACTTTTGAGTCTGTGGATGAAATCCTAAAGTGTGACCATTCAAATGAAAGCTATTGAGCAGTACTTTCCTGTGGTACTGTTTATTATGCTGTACAAGGTGGTTCTAACTTTTGAGTCTGTGGATGAAATCCTAAAGTGTGACCATTCAAATGAAAGCTACTGAGCAGTACTTTCCTGTGGTACTGTTTATTATACTGTACAAGGTGGTTCTAACTTTTGAGTCTGTGGATGAAATCCTAAAGTGTGACCATTCAAATGAATTAAGCTACTGAGCAGTACTTTCCTGTGGTACTTGTTATTATGCTGTACAAGGTGATTATAACTTTTGATTCTGTGGATGGAATCCTAAAGTGTGACCATTCAAATGAAAGCTACTGAGCAGTACTTTCCTGTGGTGCTGTTTGTTTTCAGTTTTTACAAAATAAAGTTTCGCATTTGAATTGAATTTTGATTTTGACCGCCCTTGTAGTGAAGAGAGTAAAAATAAATCAAAGATGCAAAAGAAACAGCTAAAAACAAGTTTAAAACACCTTTAATAAGACTCTTCATAGTAAGCCATAATAACATATCATAGAGAATGATACTACAGAGAATAATAATTACATCCAGTAAAATGATTTCAATTGAAGGTTCAGTGTTGATACTTATAACCACCTTAACTGAAGGACCAAGATCTTAAACCAGATCAGAATCAAAATTTATCTCTCCATTTTCATTTCCTAGACTACTTTTTAAACTAACTTAAAAAAAAAATGACTTCCTTCCTCCAAACCATCCCTAAACAGAATTTGGGCAAAGTATACTGTAGGAAAAATACATATTTAGTACCTGGGACTGTCTGTAACCTCTCCAAAAGTATTTAATAAGCAAGGTGCAAAAGGTGGCTGTTTTCTTGCAGTTCATGAAACAGATAATGCAAGAATGAAAAGCCAAGAAAAAAAAACCTGACAGCCAAGCTAACAAAATACAAGAAACTGGTCAGCCAAACCCACATTCAATCATCTCTCAACACTGCTTTGAGGGTTAATAAAAATAATTCAAACATTATTACAAAGAAGCATTGATATTAAAGATTACTCAGTGTCAATAAAAGGTGCTTGAATAAATGTAAGATATAAAGCTTATCTGCAAGGTTTTTCCACTGAGAAAAAAAATCACAAAGCTGGATATGTCAAACCTCTTGAGCACAAAATAGCCAACATTAAACTTGCTCATTCCTATAACATGGGTATCAAATAATGATATATAGTTCTGCCAACAGTTTGTACCTTAACATCATCTGATTCTCCACGATACATGATTAACAAAAAGGACACAACAATTTCAAAATGTTCTATGAAATGATTCATGGTAAGATGATATAAGTCTGATGATATTGCACATTATTATCAATGAAAAGTTAAAATCTGGGAAACAGGAAATATGTCAGCGACATCATCTTCCCTGGACATGCTAACCACTAGATTTCCACACCATTAGCCATGTTTCTGATCGAGAATGGTCTTAATGTTTTAGTATGTAATTTAGGTGACTGTCCAGATCTTGGGAGTTATTGTTTTGCAAGTTGTGACCATTCCTCGAATAGCGTTTTACAAGGGGAACATAATGATACAAAACATGTCATCTGTTTTCTTAGGTTGGAAACGTCAATAGTTAATAAAGATAAAACTCCTCTTAATTGACAAAATTGAAGTAAATAGCTTCAATGTTATAACTGGGTACTACTTGAGTATCGCAAATATTAAAAGTTTCAACTCACTGAAAATCTTTCATCCAATTAAAAGACAAAATCAGCAGTTGTTATAATGCTTGTGTTATATCAATAGTGACTTCAAAAAACATGAAATTGAAACTTCAGCTGAAGCCACTTAATACAAAATGTAAGTTTGATATATTATATTCATAGCCACAGAACAAGTTTTAATTGGAAGGATGCAAAGGCATAAAATTGATTGTTTTCAAAGGAAAGAAAATTTAAAATGTATTTTTAAGACTTCTCATGAATCACTTGTGTTTCAATTTCCCAAAACAAAATTCAGCAATATTTATCAAAACCTTGCTGCAAGTGACAGATAGTAAAATAAGACAGATGGACAAACAAGAGAAGTCCTAAAAAATGATACAAAATTCTCAATCCCTGTGGCATGAAAAGTGCAAATTGTAAAAACATTGGGATCACTACACCAGCACACTATTAACAGGGAATCATTTCCTGTGTCTTACAATTCAAAGTTGTTTTACTGTTTAATTTCAATGCGTGCTCTTCCAGTTGCACCTCGGTTGAGACGGTATGTACTAGACAGCTCTATATTGTTGGCAAGAGCCTCGCAGAGGACAATTCCTGAAGCAGTGGTATTAACTTTAAGGGCGGCAATTGGAGCAAGCCAGTTTTCTTCAGAATAAAATGGGTAGAAATTGGCAAGGAAACCAGGCTTGTCCGCTGGCAATTCACGCAGGTTGTCCTGCAAAAAATTAAACAAAATTACCCCTTGAAAAAACAACAACAATATGATAAACATTAAATTAGATGTTAACATCAACATCTTTTTAGCTCCACCATACCAAATTGTTTACAATGCCAATCAATTAGTATTACTTGTAGCTGTCAAATGTTAGATGTACCCTTGAATTGTATAATGTACATATCACATGCATCTTGTGCTGCTTTAAGTGCACTTCAGACTTCAGCTAGTAGGGGCATCAGGCAGCTGCTCTCAGTTGACTGTTGATCTCATTTCATGGACAAATGTGTAACACTGAGGGTGGTCATGTCCAGGGTTTTGTTATGTTCTCAATGGTTCTTGTACATCCCCATGCATTGAAGATGGAACCATATTTTTTTACATTGTCATCTGAGCCACGCAAAGATCTAATGATTTGCAGCTATCATAGCAATGGCAGCACCTTTGTCCTCAGTTATTTTAAGATCCTGAGTGTTGGTCCAGCTGCAATTCCAACCTGCAACCTGCAACCTCCAGCTCTGCAGAGTGGCCCTATGCTCAAACAATATTGAACTTGCCCTTATGACATTTACAATGTATCAAGTGGTATGTTTTAAACATTGTATGCCAACCTTCAGGGGCCCGTTTCTCGAAAGTCCAGATAACTTTGCAGGCCCAGAAAGCTATTTTATTTGCACAATGTTTAGATTAAAGATTCAAATTTTGTTGGTTTTGAAAGATAGGCAATAAAATGCTAATTTGACAAAACATGTTAGGCTGGTTTACGGCCTAAAAACTACACCACAAATCTAGAGATTCAGAACCCAAAAAGTTATTAGCACTTTCTAGAGAATTATAAGAATTATGTTGTGCAATAGGAGGCCTGGCTCCTCAGCTCCACGCTTCGTTCGCTCGTCATTCGTTGACGAGGCCTTGATTTTAGTGATTAAAATATCAGTTGAAACGT